>PVJC01055244.1:0-10253 GCA_004026665.1 Murina feae
ACAACTGTTTTTAGCATCAGTAGAATTTTAAGTAGTCTTCTACTGTTTGCTTCTATTGTTAACAAGATCTTCTATAATCATTTCTTTGCACTTTCCATCTCCAAATTTCTTTTTTAAATTAATTTTTATTCTCACCTGCGGATATTTTTTCCATTTATTTTTTTTAGAGAGAGTGGAGGGGAGGTAGGTGGGGAAGAGAGAGAGAGAGAGAGAGAGAGAGAGAGAGAGAGAGAGAGAGAGAGAGAGAGAGAGAGAGGTCAATGTGAGAGAGACACATTGATTGGTTGCCTCCTACTCGCACTCTGTCTGGGGCCCGGGATCGAGCCTGCAATTGAGGTACATGCCCTTGATCAGAAATTGAACCCATGATCTTTTGGTCTAAGGGCCAATGCTCTGAGAAAACTTGCCAGGGCCCACCTCCAAATTTCTTAATAGGCCAATTCAATCACCTTTCCCTACTGGGCTTGATATCCAATTAGCATGGTGGCAATATAAATTAAATGTTGTCTTGATTTGCACTTGTTTTCACACAACTCTGGTATGTTCTAAGGTTATTTTCATGTTTCCTGTGTGTGAGTCTCTCTTCCCCAAAATAGTTGTGGACTGTGTTATAATTTGTTTCTTGATTGGTTAAATTTAAAGAAACATGAGCTATTTAGAGATGCCACATTTAGTATTTATTTGATGAGTGAACTAATGAAAAGCAGTAGGTCTATGAAGCTAAAATATTTATTGCAGAACTTGAATAACTTGATTCTGAGAATGGGTGATTAAGATGTGGGTGTGGAGAGAGGGGGTTATTAGGGAAGAAAGAATCTGGAAAGTAAAGGCAAATAGGCAGTTCCCTAACCAAATTTGCAACATCTATATTGATTTTGTTTTCAACTTTACATATGCTTCTTTAATTGCTAGTTTTACTCATTATGTGACAACTGGATTTTCACGTATTTTATATTTTTTGGTGTGTTTATTCCATAGTCACTTTTAAATTCATACCCTTGATGTCTAGCATAGTTCTTATTACATAGTAAATATTCGGTAAATATTGTTAAATGAATGAATGAGTGAATGCTATTTTTAAAAAGTTGAATTATATTTTGAAGTCACATTTAGAACTCCTAAAAGGCTTTAAGATACTTTTGCCTTCCTTTTCTACCTTTCTTTCTCTCTATCAACATTTATTGAGCACTCACTACAAGCCAAGCACCATCTTATATCTGGAAACTACTGTGATTTACTCTTCCACCTTGAAATAATTTGGCATTTGATGAAAACCTATAATGTTTGTTATTTAAGAGTAGCCAGGTCTTTTTTTCTTTTTTAAATTTAATTTAATTTTATTGTTTAAAGTATTACAAATAGCAGTACATATGTCTTCTGTTTCCCCCCATTGACCTCCCTCTGACCTCCCCTACCCCTGGCACATGCCCTCACCCCCCCCCCCCAGTGTCTTGCATCCATTGGTTATGCTTATATGCATGCATATAAGTCCTTCGATTGATCTCTTACCTCCCCTCCCACCCTCCCCTGCCTTCCCGCTAGACAGTCTGTTCAATGCTTCTTTGCCTCTGTATCTATTTTTGTTCATCAGTTTATAATGTTCTTTATATTCCACAAATGAGTGGGATCATGTGGTATTTATCTTTCACTGACTGGTTTATTCTTGGCGGCTCTCTCCATGGAGCAGCCCATACCTTTCTCTTTCTCTTTCCCCCTCACCCTAGGTATGTTCTTTTTCTTGCATCTCTCTTTCTCCTAAGCTCCAAGGGGCCCTTCTTTTGCCTCTGTAACTTGTTTCCTGAGCCAATTTCTTTTATAGCTCACTTCTTCTACCTCTGTGACTATAAAGTCACAGAGGGCCAGCATAGCTCACTTGATGAGTGTCAACCTATGAACCAGGAGGTTGAGGTTCGATTTCCAGTCAGGGAACATTCCTGGGTTTCGGCCTCTATCCCCAGTAGGAGGTGTGTAGGAGGCAGCTGAACAATGATTCTCTATCATCACTGATGACTGATTGACTCTCTCTCTCTCTCTCTTTCTCTCTCCCTCCCTCCCTCTTCCTTTCTTTCTGAAATCAATAAAAAATATATTTTAAAACTTTCATATATATTGCCAGTTCTTGGATTTGATGACACAGTGCAAGTGTAAGGCTTACAGTTTTATTATTGCTCTGAAGTCTACACTTCATAGAGCCATTAGATTAAAAAATACTTTTTTATAGCAATAGCTGTTTTATAATTTTAAGCAACCAGTGCCTGGAACAGGCATCCTTTAGCCGGGATTGAGTCATACAGGTATATGTACACTCTTAGAGGAGCAGGAACAGTCTTTTGGCAACTTGTAAATATGTTTTATATATTTATTTCTTCTGAAAATGTTAATAGCGACTCTGTTTGCTTTGCTACATAGTCTAGTGGTTAAGTTCTTGGGTAATTAACAGTTATAGTCCTGTTTAAGTCCTGGCTCTGCTGTTTAATAGCTGTGTGATCTTAAACAAGTAACTTCACCTCTCTGCTTCAGTTTCCTCATCTGTAAAATGGAGATAACATTTGTACTATGTCATATATATGTATGTAATTCTCACCACAACCCATGACATAGTACTATTGTGTGTGTGTGTGTGTGTGTGTGTGTGTGTATAATTCAGAAAATGCTCAGCACATACTATTCTTTCCATATTAACTATTGTTATTCTAATAATTATATAGTTGTGGCATTGATAATAATGGTGAAAATTGTGATGACTTAAACCTTCCTAAAGCCACTGAACACTAAAGAGTGAATTATTCTACAAGAAATGTTGAATAACCAGCTGACTGTTCCAGGTATCGCTAAGACAGCCTTTTCCTTCTCGTTCTATTTAATGCCAGCCAGACTCTTAAACCTGGGGAACCTGACTTGACTTCTGAGATAAATTAGGTTGAATTAGAGTGGCAAAAACAATTTGCTTTTTAGATTTCACTAAAATGTATACTGATTTTATTTTTCAGCCTGGATGGAACTGACTCATTACCATGGTTCTGTGGTTTATTTTATCCCACGAAACGCACATTGTTGATGTTCTAACAGCGATAAACAATGAATGGGGAAATGTTAACTTTTGATTAGTTGTCTCAAAGCTTCTCTCGTCCAGTTCTACCACATACAATTAAAGAAACAATTTAAGTCGTCCAGTTCAACCACATGCAATTAAACAAACAATTTAAGTCGTCGTTTCCACCTATCGACTTCCACTGCTGAAAAGGTTAGTCAAATTAGATTAGATTAGAATTTGTTCCAAAGGTTTTTAACTTTCCCTAGATTTACATGACCAAAGCTTTCTTTAGATAATAGAATTTCAGGATTGTGTGTTTGCCTTTGTTGGGTCAATTTTGCCTTCTCAAATGCCTGAGAGATTTCTTTCCCCCATGTATTATTTTTGAGGTCTCTCCTCCCCCCCCCCCCCCCCCCCATTTTTCTTTAGCCCTTCCTTGCACAAATAACTGCCAATTCTCACAATGACTGCCCCTAGGAATCTGCTTTCTAAAATGGCTGCTTCTCTCCCTGGGCTCTGCCTCTGGAAACAAAGTCACTTGGGGATCTCCTAACCCAAGAGTGCCAAGTAGAAATTGTGTAAAATTATTTTATTTAGATGCTGGCTGTCTAGCAGACTTAAAATCCAATAGATCTATAGATCATTGCTTGAATCTTTTCAAGAGTGGAAGACTGAAGCCTAAGGCCTAACTCCTATGGCAGTGTTTTTAATTTAATTAAATACTTTTTTAATTATAAGAGAAAGTTTATTTAGAAGTAGTAGGTGGGCCCTTGGAGTTTAGTAGAGAGAAAGGCAGAGGTAACATCGCTGGAGGGGAGTGGGGGAAGGAAAAGCATGGGCATGTTCCCAAGAAGGAGAACATGCCTATTGCAGTGTATTTTTTTTTAAATATATATTTTATTGATATTTTTACAGAGAAGAGCAGAGAGGGATAGAGAGTTATAGAAACATCAATGAGAGAGAAACATCCATCAGCTGTCTCCTGCACACCCTCTATTGGGGATGTGCCCACAACCAACGTACATGTCCCCGACCGGATTCGAACCTGGGACCTTTCAGTCCGCAGGTCTCAGGGTCCTGAGGTAATTGCTACAAGCACCTTTGAGAGAAAGCCGTCCTCAAGTTCTGCCCCATGCCCGACAGTCCAGTTTCTCCCCATATGAGGCTGGGTCCCCAGAGACTCTCCCGGAACTGGAGTTCAGAGCAGTCGGGAGCTTGTGTCTCCCTTCCAACTGAAAAAGACAACCACATCCTCAGTTGCCAACCCTTTTGGCGTGCCTTTCTCTTTCCTTCTAGTTGTAGAATTTCCACTCAGCCAACCTTTCTGTGGTTCTGGGTGATGTCTGTTATGTCTTTTAGTTGTAGTTCTGAAGTGGTTGTGCGAGGCAGCAATTTCAGCTGTTTACCTATGCTGCCATCTTGGTTTCCCACACTCTTTATTCTTAAAAAAATTGTTTTTTAAATTTTTATTTATTGATATTTTTCTTTCTTTTTTCTTCTGGTATCAGTTCTGCCAATTGGCTTTCTCAGCAGTGTCTGTCACAGGATTTTGAAGACCATCGTGAAAATAGACATCACCTGCCTACTTATTGATTTTAGAGAGAGAAAGGGAGAGAGAGAGAAACATTGATTTGTTGTTCCACTTCTTTATCCATTCATTGGTTGATTCTTGTATGTGCCCTGATGGGGGATTGAACCCACAACCTTGGTGTATCAAGACAATGCTCTAACCAACCAAGCTGAGGGCTCACACTCTTTATTCTTCTTTCTTCCCTTTCCTCTTCTATTCTGTGTTTGTTTGGGACCTTTCAGTTGTACCCCAAGCATGGTTAAACTTGATTGATGATACCAAAAGCATATACATTATTTAACAAAGAGAAAGTTCAAGAGGAAGAAGACTTTTGATAGTCGGGCACTTTTTCTATAGGAATTATGTCTTTTTGTCAGAACCACCTTTTCTTAATCAGTTGGTTTTTCCTTCAAACACAACAGAAGAGGCAGGGCGGCGGGAGGGAGGGGTATCAGAGAAACAAAGCTATGTGAGCAATGCCAATTCCACAGACTTACCCTCAGTGACTATTTGGTCACGTTCATTGGGTCAGTTCGGTTTCCTCAACACTAAATGCCTGCCAGTTCTTGGAATTTATGTCTGGAAATTGTCACTTGACTGAATTGCAACACTAAGGACTTAGTAATTCATCCTGGGAAACATGAAGAAATACTTTTATCAAGTTACCCTAAGCATTTGGTTGTAAATTCTGAATTTAACTGTACATCATTAAGATATTTCAAGGTTAATAAACCTCATTATATGATGGATTTTGAAGTTTGGCTAAAAAAAATGCTCTTCTTTTTCTCACAGTTTTCTGTGTGTTATTGCTTAAGTAAGTCACTAAGCAGAACAAATGCTGTCTTGAATTTTTCCTTAATTAAAAGGTACTTTGAAATTACTTATAAAACTTTTTCTTTATTGATTTTAACTTCTTATTAAAAACATATGTTTTTATTGATTTTAAAGACAGAGGAAGGGAGAGGGAGATTAAAAACATCGATGAGCCTGTCTGGCATGGCTCAGTGTTGGGTGTCAACCTATGAGCCAGGTCATGGTTCCTGGTCAGGGCACATGCCTGGTTGTGGACTCGATCCCCATTGGGGCATACGTGAGACAACAGACCAATGATTCTCTATCAGTTATGGTCCTCTCCTCTCCTCTCCTCTCCTCTCCTCTCCTCTCCTCTCCTCTCCTCTCCTCTCCCTTCCTCTCTGAAATCAATAAAAATGTATTTTAAAAAACCTCTGAGAGGTAAATATCAATCAGCTACCTCCTTCACACCCCTACTGGGGATTGAGCCTGAAACTCAGCCAAGTGTCCTGAACCAGAATCAAACCAGAGACCTCTTGGTGCACAGGATGACGTTCAATCCACTGAACCACACCAGCCAGGCTGATTTTAACTCCTATTTCCTATTCCCCCCACCAATATTTGTCGCTCCCTAAAACAAAACTATATTTTTAAAGTAATAAAATCTTTTGTGTTTCTATTCTTGTAGCAAGTGAGAGACTAAATGGAAACAATCCTTTGTAACTTTGAAATATCATATAACTCTGGAGTTCTTAAAAATATTTTTTCTGCCTTGGCTGGTGTGGTTCAGTTGGTTGGGCACTGTCCCACGCACCAAAAGATTGCCGGCTTGATTCCTGGTCAGGGCACATGCTCAGGTTCTGTAGGCTCCATCCCCAGTAGGGGTAGTGCAGGAGGCAGCCTTTTGATGTTTCTCTCTCTCCCCCCTTTCCTTTCTTCTCTCTCTCTCTCAAAATCAATGAAAAAGTTTCCGTTTGCTTTTTATTTTGGCAAAGTACTTAATATGCACAGAACTCTTACAATTCAATAATAAGAAGGAAAAAACCCCTCAAATTGTTGAAATAGGCAAAACATTTAAACAGTAGAGCACAAGGGTAAAGATAAGAATGGTCAATAAGCACATTAAGAAGTTTTAACATCGGCCTGGCCAGCTTGGCTCAATAGGTGAGCATTGACCCATGAACCAGAGTAACTTGTACTTGTTTTTTAGAGCTTGTCTGCTGTTGTTTTTTTTAAATATATATTTGCACTGATTTCAGAGAAAAAGGGAGAGGGAGAGAGATATAGAAACAAAAATGAGAAGAATCATTGATAGGCTGTATCCTGCATGTCCTCTACTGGAGATCGAGCCTGTAACCGGGCCTGTGCCCTGACCAGGAATCAAACCCAGACCTCCTGGTTCATAGGTTGACACCCAACCATTGAGCCACACAAGCCAGACATGTCTGCTGTTTCTTAAAATTAACTGGCCTGGTCTTAGCCATTTGGCTCAGTGGAGAGTGTTGGTTGGAGGACTGAAGGGTCTTGGATTCGATTCCAGTCAAGGACACATACCTTGGTTGCAGGCTCAATCCCCGGCCCCTATCAGGGTACATGCAGGAGGAAACCAATTGATGTGTCTCTCTTACGAATATATCAATGTTTCTCTCTCTCTTTCTGTCTCTCCCCGACCCTTCCACTCTCTCTAAAATCAATGGAAAAATATCATTGGGTGAGGATTAACAAACTAACTGGCCTAAAAGAATTCTAAGCCAAAAGACATATTTTGGGCTGACAAATTCTGTTTCCCTATAGTTCCTAGGCCACAAACTCGTACAGCATGTTACTATACCGAATACTATAGGCAATTGCATCACAATGGCATTTGTATAATGGATTGTGATACAACGTTAAGAGGTCTATGATTTATGACCTCAGTAGGTGATAGGAATTTTTTAGTTCTATTATAATCTTACGGGAACACCATAGTATATGTGGTCCCTTATGACTTAAACATCAAAACAATTGAAAAATGGGACTTTCAAGAGAGAGTGGAGGAACCAAACCACCATCTTGGGTTTCTTATGGGATATTTATTTAATTTACAACCACTATTTACCCAAACAATATACCATAGAAGTTTTTTTAATCACCTATTTTACAAAGCTTCCTTGCAAGTTAGCATAAAAGCAAATCTTTTTATGTACTCCAGTGACCCTTCTGGAACACCCGAAAGTTATTCTTACAAATATTGAGATTTTAATCCTTAAAACCCCAATTTCTAAGAAAACAATGAAAAAGAAAATAAACCCTCTCAATTTCTAGATGAAAACTAAGAAGTAAACAATTAGCATTCTTTATCTTAGCAGATTTATGAAGACATTTTATAACCTCTAGACATATTTCACAGACATCAAAGTCAATTATTAATATGAACTTATTTTTGTAAACCTGGGTAAAATATAAATATTACATTTATATCAACAACTTGAAAGAGGTGTCTGTTCTACTTAAATCACCTTTTGTTTACTAAAAATTTTCAAGATCATGTGATCTTGAAAAGCACTTGAGTTAGTTTCTATTTCTGAAATGCTTACAAGGGCTTGATTTTAAATTAATTTTAATAATACCATCTAAAAGTAAAAAGTTATTTCATATTTATTTATTTATTTAAAAAATATTTTTATTGATTTCAGAGAGAAGGAAAAGGGAGAGAGGGTATAGAAACATGAACGATGAGAATCATTGATTGGCTGCCTCCTGCATGCCCCCTACTGGGGATCGAGCCGCCCACAACCCGGGCACATGCCCTTGACTGGAATCGAACCCAGGATCCTTCAGTCCACAGGCAGATGCTCTATCCACTGAGCAAAACCAGCTAGGGCACATTAACAATATGGATAGATACACATAGATAGATGCAGAAACATTCTAGCCATGAATAGTTATATCAAAACTGTTTTGGAAGAAACTCACTAGTTTATATAAGATTAGTTGGATCTAAATTTTGTTTTGGAGGCATTTACAATTTATATCTGTCCTTAACAAGTCCAGTTACAAATTACCTTCTCTCTTGAAAATAAGCATAGCTGTTGTTAATACCTGAAGAGAATTGGGCTGGCATCACAGATTGATCCATTTTATAGCAAGCTTTTTCTAATTGTGCACACAAAATATTAATTTAGAAGTATCAAAGAGTTGTTATCTTGGCCCTCTTAGTATTAATGGGAGACTGACTGTCCTTCTGCTCAAAGGCATGATTTTCCTGTGAGATCCGTAGGGTCTCAACAAAGTTCTAGGAAAAATCAGCCTTTAGCAGTATGTGCACATCTCCAGATGATTCAAATGCAGTGACTATTCCTTGTCACACCTACGTACATCCTAGCTTGTTGAGAATTTTTATAATAATTTACTTGAGCCACAGAGGCTATGCCTAGAAACAAGATCTCCACAGACAAACATAAAGCTTCCAAGAAATGCTTGTAGCTTTTCCATGCATTTGAAATTAAGAAGGGAACATAAGGACGATTACATGAAGGAGGAATAAAGCAAGGCAAGGCCCAAATTAGAGGATAGTCAAGAAGATCATGTGTTCTCTAGATGTGGTCATGCTTTAGAAGAGGTCTGAAAGGAGGCATTTCAAAAGTATGTTAACCTAGACGCACAGAAACAATGGACATGGCTTGCTTAATGCAAAGATAAGCCTTTCCTGAGGAACTTATAGGTGTGGGGCATGACTACCCACCCGGTCCTGCCTCTTCAGGAATTTATGATGAGGTCACCCTATGAGGTTACTTTCTGTCCACACCCTAGAGGATTATTTCATGCCGTGGAGGAAATTTTTCCTTATGAACCCCACAAAAGTTCTTGCTCACTTAAGAATACCTGAGCAAGGGCCAGTGAGAATTTACTGGACGCCACCAGAACTGTGATGCTTCCCAAGGCAGACCCTCTCTCAAGGGCGTCTTGCCCTTTGTGAAGAACTCTCCCTTCTGCTGGCTTTTCAGGTTTGTGTGCTACTATACTGGATGCCTTGAGGAGCCCATCTCACCACTTGAATTCAAGAATCTGCAACAAGTATTGTCACCCCATTGGCTATTCTGGTTGGGAAAGCAAGTGTCATATGTATTTTGGAGCTAAAGAGAATTGGGTCTCTCATTTAACCAGCAAAGACTCAGTAAGCAGTCCACTAAAAAACTGAAATTAAAAGCAGTCATCCATTGTTTTCTTCTTTACCTGGCTAACCTCAAACCTTATTCATTTTGATGATTTAACAAATTTGATTTTAGAGACCAACGAAGAGAGAGAAAGGGAGAGGGAGAGGAAGGGGGGAGGAGAGAGAGAGAGAGAGAGAGAGAGAGAGAGAGAGAGAGAGAGAGAGAGAGAGATTTGTTGTTCCACTTATTCATGCATTCATTGGTTGATTCTTCTTGTATGTGCTCTAACCTGGCATCAAACCCACATCACTGCGGTATCAGGGTGGTGCTCTAACCAAGTGAGCTACCCTGCCAGGGCTTGATGATTTTCCAAGAATAGGTCAAATAAAGTTAGGACCTGCGACTTAAAGCAAGAAGGTCTGGGATTCTGAGGAAAAACTCACTCGAGTTCACCTATTGCAAAGCGGGGAGCCCGTGGGGCAAAATGGGCCCTTGTTGGTACCTAGCACCAGTTCTGAGCCCGAAGGGTGGTCCTGGGTGGGTTTTCTCATGAGACAGACCAATAAGCCAGAACAAGCAGTTAAGCAGTTTGCAGCATCTAGTAAATCTTATCTTCCCTAAACCAGAGACACTTAAAAGTAAGTTGTTTGCACTTCTCCTCCCCAACCAGAGGGTAAATAGCTTAAGTCACCCTATTCAGGGAGACAGATAGCAGAAATCC
>PVJC01055245.1:0-10255 GCA_004026665.1 Murina feae
CCCCCCCCCCCCCCCCGTGGTCAGCTAGGTGAAAGGTCGCGGCTGTGGGAGGAGGCCGGGGTCTTTGCGAACATCTAGCTGGGTGTTCCCCGCATGAGGGCCTGGGACCTCTGGGGACCCCGGGCCGCCCAGCCTGGGGGATGGAATCTGTGAGCAGTTCCCGCCTTCATTAGTTTTCTATCTTCCTGTTCACACATGTCCTTCATGGTCCCAGTGGGAAAAGCCGGCACCAAAAGCATAAACGAAGCCCATGGCCCACCTCACAGAGGAGCTCACAGTGTCAGGCACACCAGCAAGAGTTTGCGCAATGCATCCTTGTTTTTCTGACGTGGTGACCATTTTGCAACTAAGAGCACAGCTCTTAATGATTAGCTCATAGTCACTTAGCACTGCTAAGCTAAGGTGACCAGATTTTAACATTGGTAAAGTGGGACACCATTGACTGGGGGGGAGGGGTTCTTTTTTTTTATTACTTAAAATATTACAAAATATTACAAAAATGTCTCTTTCCAAAAATCGGGACTTTTTAAAAAAGCCACGGAATGCAGGACAAATTGTTAAAAATTGGGACTGTCCTGCCAAAAGTGGGACGTCTGGCCACCTTACGCTAAGCCTCAGTTGATTCATCTGTTGAATGGAAACAGGAGAGTGTTGAAGCCGGCAGGGTGAAGGGAGGACTCAGTGGGCATACATAGGTGTCCAGAACTGGTCCAGGCCCTGAGAAAGGGCTCAATGAATTGTCACAGTGGTATGTGCCAGGCCCAGGGCTGGCTGTGTTTGCACACTCACGGAATTGCCACAGCAGCCCCCAGTGTGAATGAAGTGCTAACCTCTTTTAGAATATGCGATCAGGCTTAAAGGGTTGAGTAACTTGGCCACACTCTACCATTATCAGTTCGCTTATTCATTCATGTTTTCACCCAATATTACCTGAGTGGTGCTATGTATCGAGCACCGTGCTGGACACCAAGGCTACCGTGGGGAGCAGAGCAGGTGTGCTCTCTACCCCTCAAGCGCTTTCAGTTCAGCGGAGGACAGGCATTCCACACCTCCACACAGGGCATTTGAATCACATGACACAGTGCTGGGAGCTCGTCTGACATGGGCTGGGGTGGTGAGCCAGGCCCAATGAGGAGGGCCCAGGTTGAGGGACTAGCATGTTCAAAGGCCCTGAGGTCAGACAGAGCGTACCACACTCATTTGTGGAAATAAGATAAACTCAGAGAGTAAACAGTGAAACACGTAAGTTCAAGGCGAAGGAGGTTGGCTGAAGGGCTCGCAGGCCACAGGGAACCCAGATGGCCCAGCCTTGTGGCTCATGACCATACCAGGGCAGTCTCTAAGTGTCACCCCTCAGTCCAGGGCCTGCCTCAGCGGCCAGAAACCTGGTTGATGTCTGACGGTGTGATCCTCATTGTGAGTGACCTTAGGCATTGGCTATTCTCATCAACAACCCAGGAAGTGCCCTCGACCTGGGCATCCAGGTGTGTCCAGCTCAGAGAGGGTCACTGTCTGTCATGGACGAAGGGCGCTGGAGCAGCTGGAGGAGTTTGTATGTTTGTACTCCCTCTAGTACAGGGAATGTAACGCGCATCGAAGCTGGCTGGTACGGAATCACTAGACTCTTCGTCCTCACAGCCTAGGTTCCCTGTCTGCCTGAGGTCACGGTGGGGGACACCCAGCTCACTGCAGGGTGCCTGCATCAGGGATGCTTGCACACTCTCTGAATTAGAGTTGCATCCATACTGAGTTTTTACAGCTCTACTGAGGTGTAATCTAAACACGAAAGTCACCCATTTAGCTGTACAATGGAATTCAACCCATCAAAGAAAAGAACAGATTACCTGTATACAATATCACAGCTAAAGCTAAACACCTTATGCTAAGCTGAAGAAGCTTGATGCAAAAGAGCACATAAAGCCCTAGCCGATTTGGCGCGGCGGATAGAGCTTTGGCCTGCGGACTGAAGGGTCCCAGGTTCGATTCCGATCAAGGGCATGTACCTTGGATGTGGGCACATCCCCAGTAGAGGGTGTGCAGGAGGCAGCTGGTCAATGTTTCACTTTCATTGATGTTTCTAACTCTCTACCCCTCTCTCTTCCTCTCTGTAAAAAATCAATAAAATATATTAAAACAAAACAAAACAAAACAAAAGAGCACATACGAAGTGCTTTCATTAGTATAACATTTCTAGAAAAAATTGTATCCTTATTTTGAAATCTCTGATCTAGAAACATTCAATTGGACTTGAAACTTAATCTTTGTTTCTCATCATCTGTTTTGTAAATCTGTCCATAGTAGAAAATGATGAGCAGCAAGTCTTTAAAAAACAGTTTCAATTAGTATATACATTTAAAAATAGTTGTAAAAATTGGGTTAAATTTTTTAAAAATTACCTTTCGTGTAAACAAAATGTTTCTTTGAGTGATTATTAAGATCCTGAAGACATCGTCATTCAAACGTCTTGATCAGTGGTGGGTGGTGCGGATGCCTGTCCCGTGTCCCTGGATGCCCCAGCTCACCTGCGTCTCTGGCATATGAGTCCCAGGCAGCTGGCAGCTGCCCATCTCAAGGCCCCGGGGTTTACTTGTTTTCTGCTCAAGAACTTTCTTTCGAATGTGGGAAGGAGATTGCTTCGCTTTCACCCGGTGCAATCAGGCAGTGAGGAGGTAGGTACACCCTCCTGTGTGGAGGTGAGGTGTTGTGGATGGTGGTGTGGCTGGTGGAGTGATGAGGGTTGGTAGATAAATGCCCCTGACTCCCTGCCCTCCAGGGGGCAATTTTGTGTGTAGGATTGTATCATCTGCAATTCGAGGTCCTTTTACTTCCGCCTTTCCAATTTAGATGCCTTTCATTTCCTTTTCTTGCCTAATTGCTCTGGCCAGGACTTTGCTACAGGTTGAATAGCAGTGGTGAAAGCAGACATCTCCATCTTGTTCTTGATTGTAGGAAGAAGGTTTTCAGTCTTTCACCGCTGAGTGTGATGAGAGCGGAGGGTTTTCCATAAATATTGTTTACCGTGCTGAGGAGGTTCCTTCTGCTTCTCGTTTTCGGAGTGGTGTTTTTTTGTTTGTTTTGTTTTTTAAATCATGGTGTCTGTGTGGAGGGGATGTCAGGGACCCTGCCCTTGTTTTCTGTTTGAAACAAGAGAAGCCTAGAGTTAGATTCCCCAGCCTTGTCCTAGATGCACCCACAAAGAAATCAATGACAGCCCCCTCCCTGCTCACCCACTGGATACTCTAGGAATTCCTACTTTCCTCTTAATGAGACCACCACTTGCCATAAGTAAGAGAGCTGATGGTGGAGACCCTTTCTCTTCCCTACAAGTTAGCTCTAGAGAAAGCCAGCGAGCGGGAATGCCACCAGTATCCCAGTCATTCAGAACTGCCCGCAAGTCCCATAGGGATGGGCACGTCTCACCCAGGAGCCTGCCCTCAGCTTTAATATACAGTTGCTGTTTTTTATAGCGATTAAGAGCCTGGGTCCGGGAGCCGGGCAGGCCTTGGTTTTAATCTTGCCTCTTAACCTGCTGTGTTTCTTTGGGAAAATCATTTAGTGGCCCTGAGACACGGCTTCCCCTTCTGTGGAATGGGTGCACTTGGTTAGCTGCCTGGGGGCATTTTGGGAGACAAGGCGTGGTGGCACACTGCCTGGCACCCAGGAAGAATATGGTTCATGAACTTATTTATTAACCCAACAGGTCAGCAAACATTTGTTGGACACCTATTCTGTGTCTGGGACTCCTCTAGGTGCTGGGGGCACATTAGTGAATAGAGCAGGAATTCCCGTGTGAGAGGCAGCAGGTAAACAAGAGGCATATCACACCACGTCAGGTGGTGCCTATGTGGTGGGGGACATTCGAGCAGGACTAGGGAGAGAGAGTGGTGGGGTGGTGACGGTTGTGTCGGGAAATGGGTTGGGGAAGGCCCCTGTGATATGATGACCCAGAAGTGCGAGACTGAGCCAGGCTGAAATCCTGGAGAAGAGCATTCTAGAGGAAACAGTGATGCAAGGGTCCGGAGGCCAGTGGGGATGGGTCAGGGTCATGGTCAGCCCCAACTGCCGCAAGATGGGCACCAGGAGGTTTGGGGGCCTTGCCAGCCTTTCTTTGGCTCTTGGACTTGTCCTAAGTGGGATGGACCACCGAAAGGACCTGTGCAGGGAGCAATGGGGGCTCCTTCACAGTGTGATGTACATGGGTCCACGTGGATGAGTGAGTCATTGAATCTATGAGGCTGCCATGGCTTAGACGGTTAACGACTGTCACTGTGATGACTATCACATTCCCACTAGTCAGGGACCCTTTGTTGGGAAACCATGTGTTGGGCCAACTGTGCCAAACCAGAGTTTATGCCTGGGGGAGAGGTTCGTGGCCCTCCCCTCTTGGGATGAAGGGTGTTCCTTTCAGGGGGAAGTTCTAGTTGGTCTGTGCGGGTAAAGGGCCAATCTGTCTAATTCCTCCCTCCCTTGGGCAGTCTAATTGCCCATTTAACCTTTGTGGGGCTTAATTAAGGATGTTTAGTCTGGGTGTGCTGCACTTGACTCGTTAGGTTAAGCTCATGGCCTTCTCTCTAGTCTGTCAATGGTCCAGACAGACAGGCTTTCCGAGGCGTCCCCCGAGAGGAAGGGGAAATGGAAGGTTTCACTCAAGCTCTTCCCAGCCTGTGGTGGGTGTGGGCTGTCCAGAGGGCACTGTGGGTGGGGTGGGAGGACGCTGCCCCCAGATCTGGGAACAGTGCCTGGGGTGGGGCAGTGTTGAACGCAGGCTTGAGTGGTTTACTCAGATAAGGTCTGGCCATAGTGCGTGTGTGCACATGCCCGCATATTCCTCCTTGCTCACATAGGAGGGGATCAGAACTTGCAGCAAATTGAGGTATGGAAAATGGCATGCCCAATGGGATCCCAGAGATCACTTAATGCAGGGGTTGGCAAATGTTTTTTGTAAAGGACCACTGGACTCCATCTGCTAAAGCAGACACAGGCCACAGGCAAACAAAAGGGCATGGCTGTGTTCCAATAATTCTTTATTTAAAAAAAAAAAAAAAAGAGTTGGCCAGATTTGGCCGAGAGCCTTACTTGGTCCCAGATCTAGTAGAACTTTCTAGATGAGGAATTCAGACAGCCTTCTTTCCATCACTCATAGTAACACACAAGCTGCAACCTTTCTGAAGCCCCTTCTTTAGCAAACTTAGATCTTTTTCAAGGTCAAGTGTCATATTTACTATGGTATTTATGGATTTTTTGCCACTGTAATTAAAGTGTGTGAAATCGAGGTACCATTTATCTGATTCCTATTTGTTTTTTCAAAGATATTTTTATTAATTTCAGAGAGGAAGGGAGAGGGAGAGAGGGATAGAAACATCAGTGATGAGAGGGAATCATTGACTGCTGCCTCATGCATGTCCCTCCACTGGGGATTGAGCCCTCAACCCAGGCAAGTGTCCTGACTGGGAATGGAACTGTGACCTCCTGGTTCACAGGGTGACGCTCAACCACTGAGCCACGCCAGCTGAGCTTATTGTATGATTTTTAAAAGAGTCACTGATGAAGTGTTTGAGTAATTTTGCATAGTGCAATGATTTTAAGGAATACATATGTCATGTTATAGAAGAATTGACTGTATTTACAACCCAGGCCTCCTGAGTTGTAGTTAGGATTGGTTAGGCTTTGCTGCAGTAAGAAATAAACTCTGAAATCTCAACAGCTTCATACCATAAAGGTTCGCTTCTCTCTCATCCAGAGTGTGGTTCAAGTTGGTAACTCTCTAGGGTGGCTGCCTCCAAGCTGTGACTCAGGGAACCAGGACACTTCATGTGTCATCATGTGACCTTCATAGTCACTGACAAAGTGAAAGAGAGTAGAAGGATCCTGGAGGATATTTGCTAGACAAGTTCTGGGAGTGGCTTCGAACACTTCTGATCATATTCCATCGGTCAGAAAGCAGTCACATAGCTCCTACCTAGCCATAAGGCAGGCTGGGAAATGTAGTCATCTGTGTGTCCAGGAAGGGGAACAGGATTTATTGAGTATATCACAATGTCTTGGTCACATCACCTCATCTCAATTCATGTACCTTTCAATAATTCACTGCCATTTTATGCCAGGCACTGTTATAGGCTCTGGGGATATAGAAAAAAACAAAACAAAATAAAATAAAATAACAGAAACAAACCCTGCTTTCATGGAGGCTGTATCATAGGGCATAGATAGATGTAAGAATAATTTAATGTAATGTATGGCACTGGTGAGCAAAAATGAATTCATGGAAATGGGAGAGAGAGAATCAGGGGTGGGTGTGACATTACAACTTTAAAAACATGATCCACTTGGTACCCTTTCTGAAAAGGTGGCATTTGAGAAAAATCTTGAAAGAGGTTCAACAGAGAGCCAGGTGGACACACGGGGTAAGAGTCTCAGCCAGGTGAACAGCTGGCACAAAAGCTTTGAGGTAGGAAGACACCTGGGATATTCAATGTACCACAAGGTGGTCAGTGCGGCTGAGGGGCTGTAGGGATGTGAGAGGGGGAATTCGTAGGAGGTGAGATCAGAGCTAGCGAAGGGCAGATTTCTGCATTGTAGGCTACTCTCAAGGCGGTCAGTTGGAGACCACTAAGTCATGGATTGCTGCCCTGAAACCTGGACCCCCTATTCCATCTCCCTCTCGGCTCCACCTCTGACCCCTGGCACCCGGTCCTTCGATTGATGAGGAACGCGGGGCCCGGAGAGGTTAGTGATTCCCATTTCCCAGAATCCATCAGACAACTCACATGAGAAAGTGGCTGTAGTGTGTGTTGAGCTTCAGTTTCACTTTACGGTAACGCGCAAGGAATTCTGGCATTGTCTGGGGAGCGGGCCCTGGGAACCAGGGGGTCAGTGAGTTACTCTTTGAACTCTTGCTCCAGCTGGAAGCCTTGTGGTTCAGACTCTTTGTCCAAAGACAGCATCTCACACGCTCATTTCGTGGTTCCGATGGGGCTTCAGACCAGGTGAAAGCATTCTGTTATATTTTTTCCCGATGGAAAGGGAGCAGGCAGGGAAGCAGCAAATAATTAAATTGATGTCGACATTTATTGCTGTGAAGGCAGTAAAGGCATCACATGGCTTCCTCATAAAAAGTCATCAGGCCTATTTACAGTCCCACACTATTTTTCTGGTAATCCAACCCAGAAACTGTCTCTGAAACTCCATGTGTTCAGCTCAGAGCTTCATGACACTAAGGCTGGGAGGGGGCAAGTGGGGGGAGCAGGGGGAGGGAGGAGGAGCACATCAAACCTCCTGATGGGGGTGGAGAGAACCTTGTTTGTTTGGGTTTGTGTGGTTTATTGATTCAGGGAAAATGCCTTTTGGCCATTACCCCAAAGGCCAAAAGCTGCAATTTTGGCATTTCGTGGGCAAAAGGCAGGGAACGCTGTGCTTGGGCTGTAGAACCCAACAATGTTCCTTCCATTGTCCATAACGAAATCTCACATTTCAAAGCTACTTCTCAACTTTCGCAAGATGTGTTCGCTTCGGGTCATTTCTTAGGAGAACCATCGCATGCATCAGCATTTAAAATTCTCATGCATCTCATTTCAGCAATCTCACAGCTAGGCACTCACCCTACAGATGAACTCACACGTGTGCCCAAGGGCCCGTGGCTACTGACATGACTATTGAAATGGATATATTTCACTTGGAATATGCAAAAGCATGAATGAAGTAAATATTGAATACTGAAATGCTGAAAATGCTAAAAGCCTCTGACCGTTCTATTGGCAGATGATCATAAATTAAGAAATGGTACATGCCTATATAATAAGACTAGACAGTCACGAAACAATTAAGAGTGGTCTGTGCAGCATGACCCCCAAGGTACAAGGTTAAAAAGCAAGATACAGAAGACTGTTTAGAATAAGCCTATTTATCTAGATTAAAAAATTCTATGCTGGTTCCCTGACCAGTGTGCTCAGTGGTTAGACTGTTGGCCCAGGTACCAAAGGGTCGCAGGGCCAATTCCTGGTCAAGGGCATGTACCTGAGTTAGATTTTATCCCTGGCCCTGGTCCAGGCCAGTGTGGGTGGCAATTAATTGATCTCTCTCTCTCTCACTCTCTCACTCTTTCCTCCCTCCCTTCCAAAAAAAAAAATCTATGCTACTATATGCATAGAAAAATTCTGGAATGATGTGTGAGTCACTACGAAAAATGGTTCTGGTGGTAAGGGAAACTGAAAGTTTTTAAAATAATATACATGCATCATGTTTACAACTAAAAACAGTAAAAATGCATTATTATCTGTGGTGATGACTATTGGATTGGTGGAGTTGAATTCAGACTTGTTGAATCTGACTCCAGCTGCCCTACTTGGAAGCTGTGTAATCCTGGGCAAGTGACATTTCCTGAACTCTAAGTCGCATTGATGATAAGGTGTTATTATCTCCTGTGCAGGGTAAGGGTAAGGTTTAAGTAAAGTGATATTGGTTGAAACTGTTAGGTGAGATTCAATATACCCATCCCATGTTAGGCAATCCTGTTATTTTCATGTTTATAATATATCGATTGTTATCGTCTTTGTTGTGAGAACTGGAAATGGACTTCGCAAACGAGACAAAAGAGAAGAAAGAAAATTTAATTGGAAGGGTATGGTGGGAGCTCAGAGGGAAAGCTTAACAATTAGATCTTGGAAAAGACTGGAACTAGAAAAGTTCTTGTGACTCGGAAACCATTAGTGAGATGAATCAGCTGCCCGTTTGTCTCCTTCATTTACTCTGCTCAGAATCCAAAGTCCCAGGACAGAGACTTCAATGGGCTGACGTTGGGGTTCTGTGCCCACTTCTGAGTATATAGAGGTGGGGATCTTGATTGACAGTAGGATTCACTAATGAGGGAGGAGAGAGATAGAAGAATGGTGACAGAAAGAAGGAGAGATGGATTCTGTGTTTGCAAAAAGCCAAAATGAAATAAATCAGGGACTGTTCTTTTATAGTGCTGAGTTAGTCTCGGTAAGCTAACTGCTGAAATAAACCAACATCTCAATGGCTTAATAAGTGGAAGTTTATTTCTCACTTACGCTACTCCCCAATTAACTGCTTCTTAGTGGGTGGCTCTCCTGGGTCTCTGCTCCACCCAGTCACTCAGGGACTCAGGCTTCTTCCTGTAGGCTGTGCACTTGTCATTGCATCCTCTGGGTTTGGCCATTAGACAAGGGAAGGGCTGATAGAGAATTCACTGATGGGCCAGGACCTGGTCCTGGGGTCATACCACAACTGGGATGTTATCCAATTATGTGTTCACAAAAGAAGAGAAAAATTTGGTGGCTCTTTTGCTGTGTCTGCCACAGGTAACACAATATAGAACAAGAAATGTCATTGTCCTCTCAGGTCTGAGGGCCTGTGAGTGTAACACTCTGACCTAAGGAGAGTCATTTCTCTTCTGTGGACCTCAGTTTCTTCAACTGAAAAATGGGAATGTGAGAGAAAATAGAAACTTCTAAATTTTTTTTCCCAGATAACTTTTTTTCAACAGAAATCCATTGTAGAACTCAATATAAAAATAAAACAGACAGCTGCAGATAAGAGATGCAGAACCTGTGTGTTTGTCCCCTCTCCCTTAGCCCTGAGGCCTAACCCTGGACCATCTGGAGCTCTGGGGATCTCCTGTGCAAGCTGATGTTGGCCTACATAGACTCTAGTTATGACGTGACCCAGCCAATCTCTGGACTCGTTAGGGAACTTTCAAAATTGTACCGTGTTCCCACTTTGGAAAAATATGAAGACGTTTGAAATCAGGGCCACTTGGCCTCCCTCCCTGGCTGGCCCTGGGATGTGCTGGCTGGCCCTGGGATGTGCCGGCTGCCTGCTCAGAACCACCTGCTTGGCGCTCCAAACCTTACTCCACCACAATTTATTTTTTCATGGGGGGAAATGTTTAGCATAATAAATTATGTGGTTCCAGCGTTTCCTGAACCATTTCCATGAAAAGGGGATCCTGAGCTGGTCTTCAGACCAGGAGTCACTGTTGGCAGAAGCACCCGGTTCCCATGGAAGAAAGGGGAAAAGGTCTCCCCAAGGACTTTCTGAAAAGGGGCTGAACAGGCGCATCTGCTTTGGCTGAAAAGGAAGGATGAAGCGGTGCTGCCACTTTCTAGGGTGCGGGGGCAGTTCCAAACCAAGCCACAGACTTTTTAGGACACTATTTTTGAAAGGGAATTCATGTAATCCTGGCAATTTAGACATTAACGTTTCAAAGCTCTAATGGTCCCAAAATAAATATATACAT
>PVJC01055246.1:0-10259 GCA_004026665.1 Murina feae
AGGGAACAGATTTTTATCAAAGACACAAAGCAACCAATGCGGGGTCATGATCACTTAGCCACATCATCTAGGACCGTGTTAATTCCTCATGGAACCCACCCTCACTTGTGGCAAGTAATAGGAAAGGAAATCTGCCATGTTTATTTCTTGGAATGTGTGTGTATACGTGTAATTATTGCCTTAATAATTTCAAGGATGTGTTTCATGGAAAACTGGTCCCTTCATGTAAAAATGATATGTAGGTATATTAATGTTTTCTTGGATGATTGTTTTCATTTTTAACATCTAGAAGTATGGGACTTGAGAAATGTTGGCAATTAAGTCAGTCTGTGATGTTTGCACACTCCTTTAAAAGCACCTGCCACCACACTGTCAATGTCCATTAGGAAAGGATTTTTTAAGGGGAAATCATTAGATAGAAGGGTCCTGCATTGTTTTATCATATAATTCTAAAAATGAGTCAGCCTTTGAAGTGAGCTTTATTCATAATAGTTCTTAGTTTGTGTGTGTGTGTGTGTGTGTGTGTGCGCACGTTTGTGTGTTTAACTCGTGCAACAAACATTTATTCAATACCTAGTATGAGCCTCAGATCATATATGACAGTGAGGCTACCACAGAAAGAGGACAGAAGTTGTTTGTTCTTTAAAAAAAAACACTTTATGGAAGCGTCAGTATACAACTCTGCATCAGAATCAGGTAGAATATTTGTTTAAAAAGCACATTTAAGGGCCTCAAGGGTAAGGCTTAGAAATGTGCATGTTAACAAGTGATTTAGGTGATTCTGATTCACTGTAATAGCCTGCCTGGCCCACAGGTTGAATCTGCCCAAGAAGGCACCTTGTTCTCATCCCAGAGGGCCTTTAACGGGGTGTAAGTGGCATTTTCCAGAACTTTCTACTATTCTTAACCCATCAAATAATTTCAGAGAGAAATCTAGCAATTACAGTAGAGGAGACATAGACTTTATGCTTCCAACATAATGTGAAATGTATCTCCTTAAACAACGCCCACATTTATTGACTTCTTGCCACACTCAGCTCTCTGAGAGAAATAAGATATTAAAGATCATGGAGAATTTGTGCTTAAACACAGCTTTCTTGAAAGCTTAGGTTGCTTCTGCCTTCATGTACTAGTATTATTTCCACTCACATCAACAGTGTTGGAAAACATGTTTGTCCATAGGTCCCTCTATGCATGAAGATAAGCTATTTTTCTAATAAAATAATTCATTGTAAATATACATTTGTAGATTGGAGAAGCCTATTTTTTTTTCTTTAGAAAAGTCTATTATGTTGCTTTGGGAATTTTCTTTTTATTTCATCTGGAGTTTTCTTTTATTGAGAAAGTATTCCTGTCCTGTTAGGCATAAGACCTCTTCCCCTTTATTCTGCTGCCAAACACCCATGATATAACCTGGAGCCATCCACTCTAGACTTGATGCTTTTCCCACTGCCTCAGTTTTGTTCATCAGGTCTTATAGCAGCAGCCTAAATAAATCCTTTAGCACTTCCATCTTTAACGGCAGGCTTCTAATGGCTCTTTGTGTCTCAATGATCTCCCATATCATAATACATCCTGCGTGTAATAGCATAGTAGCTCTAACACAGTGATTTTACACTTTTACTGTCTTTCTTAGGGCAAGTTCTGAAGTTTTTCCTAACTTCCATTCTACCTTTACCTCCCATTACATGTATGCATGCTCACATTCTATGAATATTCCATGTATACCATACTGTGTCTTATGGGTCTATGAATCTGTGCACCAGTGGGGTCCCTCGGCCTGGCCTGTGCCCTCTTGCAATCTGGGAATCCTTGGGGGATGTAGGAGGCCCAGTGCATGGATTCAACCCAATCCCTGCCAGGCCAAGGGACCCCACCAGTGCACAAATCATATACCGGGCCTCCAGTATGCATATAACATCTTTGGTTAATCTCTTCCTGCCCTCTCCCCACTCCCTTCCCTCTGAGATTCATCAGTTTGTTCCATGTTTCCATGCCTGTGTGTTGAACATCTGCCCCCTGCTCGTCAGTACACATCATAGTTACTGGCCAGATGGATGGTCATTTAGGCTTTTATATATATAGATTTCTAAAAATGTTACCATTTTAATTTATTGAGTTAAAAAATATCTGAGATGTGTAAACAAACATAAAAAATGATAAAAAGTTTTTTAAAGAAAATATTGCATAAACTATGACAACAGATGGCCCTGCAACCTGGTTGTTGCTAAGTATGGGTTTTTACTTGCCACTTCTCTAAAAGCCATTATTAGTACCTTTAAGTGCCCTTTTATAAAGTCTCTGTTCTAGCACTCAAAGAGGCCATTCCCTGCAGTAGGTCTGTTGATAAGGGATAGCAGACAGCTGTTGAGCTGTGTGGCAGCAGCAGGTGTCTGTGTGGGAGGAGGTGCCTCTGGAAACATAAAAGCTGGATTCTCTTGCTGGGTGTAATTTTATAAGCTCTGTAGGAGAATTTCTTTATGGTCCTTTTTTCTCCTGTACATAATGTGCATCCAATTTTTATAGCATTTTTAGAAATTCTGAGCCTTAACAATAAAAGAAATTTTACAGCCATGAGGACATCTTGCACCTACCCACAAACTATCAAAATTAGCACACCACTTGTACACTGATATTTCCAGTATTGCTACATAGCAGGGAATAAGCACATCTTTTTGTTTAGTAGCCTCTGAACTATAGACTGTGCAAAGAAGATACCATTTTACTCCCACTTCCCTTATAATACTAGTAATGTTATTTAGTCCCTAACTAGCCTCTCTCTCCCATGAGATTAGTGTCCCTATTTTCTCTATAGATGATATAGTAAGTACTTGACTGCCAAACACGTATTGTCTTGACTGTATACATTTAATCTTTCTCACTAACTTATAAGCATAGCAAAAGCAATATGCAAATGAAAGGAGGCAAAGGTAAATTAAATTTATACTTTATTAAAATCAAACAATTCTTGCAACCCTGAAAATTGTATTCAATAACATCACATAACTGTACATTATTCTTTATAAAACTTCAGGTAATGTCTGATTAAAAACACTTAGACTATATCCTACTGTCAGTGATTTATGAAACTTCTGAAAAACAATGTGGAAATCATTACCTCCTATAGCCACTGTTGGGCCATGGCCCATTCTGAAAGCTATCAGAGAGGAGGGATGGCAGTGTGATACCATGCCATTCCGAGTCTGCCTCACTAGTGGAATTCTACATTTTGCAACTTTCCCGATCCTGGAGGTTTTGCTAACAAGAAGTCCAAGTAGGCATGCCTCAAGTGAAAGGCTGACTTCTTTCAGTTCACACTATAGCTTGACTCTCTGTGGCTCACAAATACTTCCTTGAGGTACTAGAACAATTTCTAAGTAGAAATTAAGATGGAGTCCAAAAGGAATAAAAGGGAAGAGGGATGAAAGGGAAAAATGCTGATCCTTCACCTCTTCCCAAGAGAAGAATTACATGAAATAGTTGCAGCAACCATGCAGTGATCTATAACTTATATTTACAAACTATAGAATAATGTGATTCCAAGGGGGAAGATTTGCAATCAGCTGCTTATTATAGCCAACACTGTAACTAATAGCTTTGTTTCTCTTCCATTAAGGTGACATACTTGTTTGATAATGGAGGGACAGTCTTCTTTGCTATTTTTATGGCAATATGGGGTAAGTAATTCTCCATTACTTCCTAGCCCTCATTCTCTGAGGCTGTTACTGTATTTCTTCATACTCACATGCACGCTTACACACACCCCATGAATCAATTCAAAAAAGTCTATTGCTTTGTTTGTCCTCTTCACATATTCACAGCTTTGTTTGGAATATCTTTCTTGATCTAATTCTTTAATCCTTAAAGCCTTGGACCTACCTATACTAAAGAGTTTTTGTTTTGTTTTTTCCCTGCCAGAAGCAGATAGTAATTAAAAACAAACTGAAACATGCCATAATCCAAGTTAAACTTCTTGAAACTGATGCTCAGAAATTTTTTTATTTGCTTAACATTTCCACTTATCTATTTTTAATCTCATTCATCATTTATTTAGAGATGCAGAGTTTATTCCATATATAATTGATCAGTAATGTCTAATACATAATAAATTATGTTCCTAACATCTTAAAACTGTAAAAATTATGTACAGGTATAGGCTTTGGCTGACTTTTTTCAACATGTTTCTCATTGAGTTTTTAGGTTACCCAGTTAATTGAGGCATAAAGTAAATCAGACATCCTTTAAAGAAAAGCAATTACTTTCCTGGTTAGGGTCAGGTTTCCTAACATCCCTGTTGAATGCAAAGTCATTGTCAACTTGGCAGTTCAAGGGACTGACCATGTGTTAGTAAGTGCTAAGGCAGCAAAGTAAAATGTACTTAGAAGACAGGTCTCTCACTCCTGTTCTCTACATTTCTCAGAAACAAGTTCTGTGCCATCTGTCTTTCTAGCTTTATGTAAAAAAAAATAAAAAAAAGTTTACTTCCAATGCTTCTTCAACAGAATGTCAACGGTGATGCCTGGCATTAGGGCTAACGAGGGACCATTGAGGAGTCAATCCATTGATTGATTTTTGGCCAAAACAAAGCATACATGTAGTTTTGGTTCTCTGTTTTCATTGAAGAAGTTTTTTAATTACATTATCCAGGAGCGCAATCAAGGTAAAATCTTTTAGTTTTATGTGATTCCACAAACATGTCTTACTAAGAAAGAAAACAGACTAAAATACAAACAAAGGTTACTCCATATACGCTTCAGCAGCATAGCCAAAGATGGCAAGAAAGGAAACCTCTTGGATGATTTATCATCTCTATGTTTCTACTACTAGGCTCAGGCTTTTACAGTTCTTCTTGGCACAAGCCACATGACAGTGATCTTGCTTCAACTTTTGGAAGGTGGGTTGGTGAAAAGGCCAGGATGTAGGCAAACACTTGCCATCTGAAGCCCATTTCCCCTTAGTTTTATACTGAGGTACGGAGTGCAGGTATGTCATCCATTGGAATACCATCACGTGCATTTTCTTGACCTGCTGGCATGGATGGATCACTCACAGTTGAGTTGTAATAACTAGCATTCCCAAAACTCACATCATAAGGTTCCGGTGCATTGTCTAATCGCAGAACTAAAAAAAGTAACCAAAAAAAGGTATTTTATAAAAGGTATTTCGGTCACAGTCTGAAAGATGCACATGTATTCAGGCATCTGCCAGACCTTAGGAACTGTTCTAGATGGGTAGGTATATCTGGCCTTTATATGGGCTTTTCAGATATTAGTTTTGAAATTTAAATGAGTAGATATTTTCAAGCCACATTTCTTTCTAAGACTAAGAGAACAATTTAACTTCCAGAATTTCCCTGCTGGTGGACCAAAACTAAAGGAACCAAGGGAGCGATCACAACAAAAGTATAGTAATACTTTGGTATCAGGGAGTGTAGACATATGTCTCATTGTGTTGAATCTCATGATTTCAGTCTTATCGATTAGTTTAAAATTTTCACTTATGGTGTGAAAAATACCTTTTTAAAAAAGGTGAAGAGCATTGATTTAAAAATCAGTGCCATTATTCTAAGCCGTGTCTCCTTGTCTTTATGGTTGAGCCATTGAACACAGAGACAGGAGAAAACTATTTGTAAAAGCTTGTGTTTCCTGCTGATAGATCCAACTTATCATGTATTTGAGGTTTTATGTCTGATAATAAAGGATTGTTTTCTTTTTCAACAGTCAATTATTATTTCCTTACTGAGCTTGAACTTATTTTCAAGGAAAATAATGAGGTACTTTTAAATACTGAAGCAGTGATTAACTACTAATTAGATTAGTAATCTAATTATTCAGTGAGGTATTTTCATATCCTATCAATTTCTTTATCTTTAGCCATCTCTTTGCAAACTAGTTTCCCAAAAGCCTGAGGGGTTTGAGAGAGGGTCTCTAATCTATCTTGAAAGAGTAAAGTAGGTGGTATGGTTATTTTCTTATGCCTCAATCAAAATATATTGAATTATATCAATTTAATAGACTGAGCATTTTTACAAATGATTCCAGTGATTACAGATAAAGAAAAAATTCTGAGGTTTAAAAAAGAAGTTTGGAAACCCATGTTGTTCAAAATCATACCTTTTATTTTGAAAAAATGCCACTTTTTAAAATATGTATTGCTAGGAACCCATAGACAGAATCCAGTCAAATTTATAAGTGGTGGATTTGCTTCTGAAAAGGAGCATATGTCACTTATGATTTGAGGTTCTCAAAAATCAACAAGACTTTATCAATGGGACTCACTAGGGTCATTTATTTTTTCATGGAAGCAAGAGTCCCTCCTGTAAATCAGAAAATAGTTCTGATTTTTCCCCCTGAAATTTAAAGGGAAAAATCAAGCATTTTAAGTGATTTCATCTGTGTTCTATATATTGTGTTATTAAGGTCCTACTTAGCAGTTCCATTTTTTATTCATAGGTATTATAGTTCTTTTTTTCACCACATGAATTTACAGAATTAAGGTAAATTGTGACTTATGTAGCCAACTATGCAACTCATTAGAAATCCTGTTTTAGAGACTCATTAAAATAATTAATATAAGGTCACTATATCTGCAAAACCTTTGAAGAGTTTCTATTAGAATATGTTTCTATTAGAATTTTGCTCAAATTACTGCTACTAAACAACAACAAAAATGACAATGGATGATTTTGTAATCACTAACAAAACTACCTATATTTTCTTAATATCATACCATTCTCTTCCAATTTTATAGATTTTTTTTGGTTCTGGGATTATTACTTAAAATCAATTGTTATGCAATGAGCAACAGTTGCAACTATTTTAAAATTTTTTTCTCACAGCTCCATTACTATTTGAGGAACAGAGAGTAGGTCAGAATAAATCTTTGGTCTATTTCTATTGTAGGAATCTCTGAACCCTGTCTAGACAATGCAATGAACATTAGCAATCCCCACTTAATGAAAGTTCTGAAGGTGAAGTACTGAAAGTTGTTTTTACCTGGTTCGTTTCTATCGTCATAGAGTCGCCGATGAGAAAATGAATTCGTTTTTCGTTTTCCACACAACAAGTAGCCAACAAGACTAAGCAGGGAAGCACCCAGGATAGCACCTAAAATGGCCCCAAATACTATTCCTGTATTTCTATTCTCTAGAGTGAAAAAAGAAAAAAGAATTTACAATCAAGAAATAGAAACAATTGTTCAAAGTACACACATATATACATGTCTACCACAAAGAATATTTAACGTTTTTAAAAATATTAGATAATACTGATATTGTGTGTGTGTCTGTGTGTGTATGTATATATTATATATATAAAATAAAGTACTGAATATTTGGGATATATTGGCAAAATATATTTCCTGATAAAACCAAACCTTAAATATTGAATTAGTTTGAATTACTTTTAAGTCCTAGTTTACAGTATAACTATGCCTCATTACTCATCAACACTAATAGTACTGAAATGCCATGAGTGTGCTCCATTAGGACATAATTTCTATCTTGAATGCTATATTTTTTAATCAATTCTAATCTCTGGTGGACTTTAATGGTAAAATGAACTTTGAGCTTGTTTCTATAGTAATTTGAAAGTAAAAAGCTAATAGGAGTAAGTGGGGGAATAGGAAATGAATCTACAAAGCTCCCAGTGAAAAGGCATTATAGGGAAAAATCAGAATAATGATCAAAGCAATATATTGTCAGTGCATTGAACATAGGGAACAGATGTATAGGTCTGAGTTTAAGAGAACCCAAAATTTCACCCTATCATCCCCTTTACCAAATACCTTATTTGAAGATTATCATCAATAAACTATTTACTACTCCATGAACTCAAATTTAGTATATTTTGTTTTTAATGATTTTTAAAATTTCTTGAGAAACTTACTAATTAGGTAGGTAAAGGGTCTTAAAGAGTCTCTGGTTCTATATGAAACCTTATTTATTTAAAAAATTAACCTCCACACTGGAAAGTTAACAAAATTATTACCAAAACAAAAATGAAGCAAAATTACCTGGTAGGAATAAGTAATATATTTTCAATATGTATTGTAAGTTTAGAGAGACAAAAGAGATAGCATTTTTAAGCAATATATTTCTGATGGGATATTAGAGTATGTATGAATGAAAATGATATGTTTAAATTAAAACTAGCCCAGCCGGTGTGACTCAGTGGTTAAGTGTCAAGCCATGAATCAGGAGGTCATGATTTGATTCTCAGTTCCCAATAGGGTGCATGCAGGAGGCAGTCGATCAGTGATTCTCATCATTGCTATTTCTATCCTTCTCTCCCTTTCCCTCTCTGAAATTAATTTTTTAATTAAAATTTTAAATTAAAGTTAAAATAAAAATATATGTACTTACAATACATTGGTTGCAGAGCTATAGTAAAGCCTAGATTTAAGTATTTAAAACTTTTCCTGTTCACTGGCAACAACTTCAAGTAGATATATATATGTTTTAGTAGCTATAGATATATGCATGATTTGGTATTCATATAATTAATATAATCTGTAAATAAGTTCTTTTGGAAATTGGTGAGCTCATAGGGGGAACTAGTATATTTTTAAGTTTCAGGGAAGCAGAAACATGGTTAGACCTGAAAAAATAAAATATAATGACTTTTCATTAAGTATTAGCAATTTTTCACTTTATGTATTAAAGCTTGATGTAATAATCCTTAAGAATGAAACATAAAACTGTCCCCATATTACAATTTTCTTGTGTGGTCATTAAGTACTAAACTAAAAATTGAGGATTTCCTTTTGTTGAATTTATTTACTTTTTTTAAAAAAAATATCAGTGTTCTATTTTCCTGTGATCATGTGGTATCTGATAACTTATAAATTCATTTACTTCAATTTTCTAAACCAACATTCATATATTTGTAAAGTTCAGTTGTACAGTATTCTTAAAAGCATGTGAAATTTCAAGGAGTCTTTCTAATTCAGTAAAAATTATTACACAGTATCTCCAAATTGTATCACTACTTCAGTTTTTTCAGCCTACCCTATTTCTCATTTTGTCCCATTTAAGTATATGCTGACTTAAGTTCTAAAATCCCTTTACTATTTCCAGGGAATATCATGGTTACCTTTAAAGGGAGAGCCACCTGCGCTACTCTGATTGCCTCCTTTTCTTTAGTCACTGGGGTGGGGAACCTTTTCTCTGTCAAGGGCCATTTGGATATTTATAACATCAATCGAGGGCCATACAAAATTATTAACTTAAAAATTAGCCTGCTATATTTGGTCAAACATTTAATTAACTCACCCCTAAGGCCTCGGGCAGGGACAGACCAAATTTCCTGGGCCTTACGCGGCCTGCTGGCTGCACATTCCCTACCCCTGCTGGTATGGCATATTCTATAGTTGTAACCTGTATGATTTACATGGAGATTCTTTCACACCAAAGGAAAATTAAATTTGTTTATATTTACCTTCTTGGGGATCTGATGTATTTGGAAAGATTTTTGAGTTATTGGTGAATTTTAAGGTGGGCTGTAGAGTCATTTCCTGATAGGGGGTAAACCCCACAAAGCTATCATTAGTAATGTTAAGCCATCCATCTGGTTCCGTTGTCTTGGGGTTCATGGTGGTTAGTGCTGAGGGGAGGATGCTAACTGTAATGGAACTGTTATCAGTTTTCATGGTATCATTGGCCAGGGACCACACTGAGGATACAGCAGATGTAGCATTGGGAGGTGATGAAACGGACAAAGAATTTTCATCTCCTGCAGATGAATTCTGAGGCAGTTTAGAAACAAAGCTGTGGATCAATGAAGTGCTTTCAGAAAATACCGGTGTGGGAGAGTCTGTGGTCAAATTATCCACAAAATCTGTTGTTTCATCACTTCTATTTGATGGATCCCAAAGAGAGGAATTTCTTGCCTTGGGATTGGAAGTTTCTCTATTTTCTTTATGTAAGTTGAAATCTGCTCCAGTTTTCCAAGGAGCATATTCTTTTGCCATGTGTTTTAAGCCTTCTGCAATGTTTTGTGTTGTGTTTACTTCCAGACTTTCTTTCCCAAGGCTTACAAATATTAGTAAACTAAACAAGGTTGAAAGCAATGGCGTTTGGGCTGAGGTCAACATTGTAGCCTTCTTTGGTATAGGGGGATCTGAAAGAAAATACAACCATTTGAATTATTAAATGAAAATCTACATTTTTAAGCAGCAAAAAATCTAGATACATAATGCTGAGATGATAATATCACACTCTCAATTCCAAAAGTTTGTTTTCTTTGAATTGTGTACTAAAA
>PVJC01055247.1:0-10251 GCA_004026665.1 Murina feae
CCTTGACTCTTCCTAGATGCCTCCACAGTGCTCAGTGTAAGGAAGATGCTGGCGAGGATGAGGGGAAATTGTAGAAGAGCACGTGGTCTGACATGTTCCCACTAGCTCTTCCCTGCTTTCAGGTTTGCAGGCAATGAGAAGGTGTGCATAAAGTTAACCTCCAAAACCCAAACCACAGATGTCTCGTCCTGCTGCCAGGAAGGGTCCACGATGGAGAGTAAACTAAAAAAGACAGGTAAATGCAATTGCTACAACAATGAAGAAATTTGGAGAATGAGTGGAGTTAGGTATGAAAGGCTCCCCAGGCGAGTGGATTGAGGTGATTTCGCACATCCTGCAACCCCCACGGTAATTCCTTGCAGGGTCATTGGAGAACATAACATATTGTGGCTGCAGAGGCTGAAATCTACAATGTGGTTCAAGGAGCGGCGGCCAACATGAGTGTTAGAAAGCGAGAGGGAAAAATGATTGAAATGGTAATGTGGGGGACAGAGCCATATACCTGGTTATTACTGTGGAATCGGCTTCTTAAACGGTTGTCTAAAAGGGGACCAAAACATTTGGAATTGGCAGACATGAACAAACCTTATACTGTATCATCCAAAACTACTGAATGGCCAGGGGTGGGGTGGGCGTAAGAAAACTGCCTTTTTCCTCCCTCTTACACGTCAGTGCTGGTGTTGTTTTTTTTCCCCCCAAGGAATCTGGGGTCTTTTTCATGTAGGTTTTAAAAATTATGGTAAAATAGATATAATGAACTTTGTCATTTTAAGTGTATAATACCTTGGCATTATTTACATTAAACCCTGTTGTGCAACCATCACCACTATCTGTTTCTAAAACCTTTTCTTCACCCCAAACAGAAACTCTGTCTCCACTGAACTATGCCCCGAATTCCTCCCCTCCACCCTGTTGTCTGCTAATGGCTGTTGTCCTTTCTCTCTGAATTTGCCTGTTCTCGGTACCTCATAGAAGTGGAATCATATAAATGTGGCCTTTAGTTATCTGGATTATTCACTTTGCATCATGTTTTCAAGGTTCCTCCGTGCTGGCACACGTGTCAGAACTTCATTCCTGTTTATGGTTGAATAATGGTCTCTCGAACATAGAGATACCACACTTTGTTTATCCATTCATCGGTTGATGGAAACAACTTGGATTGCTGCTACCTCTGGCTGTTGTGAATCATGCTGCAGTGCACATTGGCGGACAAGTATCTGTTTGAGTCTCTGTTTTCAAGTCTTTTCGGTCTATACCTGGATGTAGACTTGCTGGGTCACATGATGATTCTGTTCTGAGGAACTGCCGCACTATACTCTGTAGTGTTGGGATGGGCAGCCTCATGGAAGGCTTCCCTATGTGGGTGTGAGAACATGAACAGCTGACTCTGCAGTTGCTGAATGCAACTGTGCATTTGGAGCTCACTGCTTATAAGTAACTTCAGATTTTAAAAAAAAATTAAGGTTTAAATCAAGTTTTGCTCTTTTCTTAACTACACATTTGGGCAGTCTCTGAGCATGAACTCTAATGTTATGAGGAGGGTGAGATTCCATGTTTGTGTGGTCCCTTGATGCTTGGAGGAGCCTGCCACTGTGTGTGATTCAGGTGTCATGATAAATCTTTTCACACATTAAAAAAAAATCACATTTCACGCTTGTCTTCACGTTGACTTTGTGAGGTGGATATCATCACCCTTACTTTGCAGGGAGGAAATTGAGCCTATTCTCCCCTCCCTTCCCATAAGTGGTAGCGCTAGGATCTGGTTCTGAGAATTGAATTCAAAAGCCTTGAAATTGGCACTTCCCCAATAGGGTAGAAGCCTTCATTATTGTTTATAATTTGGAATTTTCTTGGAATGTATTTAGACGTTTTCCAGCTCCTCTTAGTTTAGTTAAATAGGAGATGGCTGCAATTCCTTTTTCATTTGTGTTCAGGGGCGCTGCCCCAAGTCACCAAGTGTAGCTGCTCATTTTTGACAAAGCTAAGAACTTCAGTTAGCATTTCATTCCATGATTACATGCCTTATAACTTCATCATGCCCAGGTTCTGATGAGTTTAGTCTTTGGTCCCTTTTCAGAGCTTTTGAATGGTTAGTCTAGCTCATCCTTGGCAGATAGGGTATCTGTTCCAGGAGAAGGTAACTTTTGTAACTGAAAATAGAAGAAATGACAGGCAGCGCATGGCTGGAATTTGTCTTTTCGTTTATTCTCTGCCCCCTTGCTATTTGTCTCCTTTTTTCCTTTTACTGAATAAGAAGTAATATTGTTGAGTAATGTTTTCTGCTTTTCAAAGTGCTGGTAAGTAAATACATGATCTCATTTGATGCACGTTTAAAACATACAAAAGAGAACTTCGTATATTTGTATTATGTAAACTCTTACAGAATAGTTGAAATATATAAAAACCAGAGAAGATAGTATAAAGAAACCCCAAAGTATTCATGTCCCAGCTTTCAGAATTATTAAATCAGAACCCACTGTGTTCATTTACTCTCCAACCCACTTCCCTCCCTCTCCCTGATTAGTTTGAGGTCAATCTGTACATACTTCATCATGCATCTGTAAAAGACGAGGGCTCTTAATAATTAGCCTCAAGACCGTTACCCCACCTAAGATAAATAATTGCTTAATATCGTTGGAAATCTAGACATGGTATTTACATTTCCCTAATGGTTTCATAAGTTTTTAACAGCATATGTGTTCAAATTAGAATTTTAAAAAAATCTTCATTCTTTGCAACAGGTTTATATGTCTTTTAAATCTCTTTCAGTCTGTGAGTTCTTCTAGGAACTGTATGTTTTGTTGACTACACCCTTGTGATATTAACATGTACTCTGCCCCACAATTCCCTATAAATAAAGTATAGGTCTAGTGAAAATGTCTACAATTTTTTTTTGCTGTCCCATTACATTTTCAGTGATTATTCTAGTTTCCCTTGCAGGTTGCCAGTCAGGCAACGAGTATAGGGTCACCTTCCTGTCTTAATGGGACTTCCAAAGACAGGAGAAGGTGGTTCAGGTTTTTATTGCTTTCCTTAATCTACAGTCTAAATTGATGTGTGCCTGGCCCTAAATTCATGTGTGCCTGGCCCCGTCACTTTAAGAGACTTCTTCGTTGCAACTCCCACAGGCACTTGGCTCTGTACTTGTAATTCTGTTGTATTTGTCTCATGACAAAAGGACATGGTTATAGCAGAGCTTCTCAAACCTGAAATTGCTGACATTTACTGCCAGTAATTCTTTATGTGGAGCACTGTCCTGTGCGTCATGGGTATTTAGTAGCATCCTTAGCTTCTTCCCAACAGACGTGAGCACCAGATGTTTCTGAAGGGGGGCAAAATCATCCCCTCTCCTCCCTCGCCCCCATTAAGAACCACTGGTTGGAGACAGTTGGTTCCAAAACTACTTGGTTGTGTTCAATGTGTGTGTTGATGATGACCACCAAAGTTGCCTTAATTCCCCCCTCCCTGCCCCACCTACCTTCTTTAATTTTATTTTCTCACTCCCTTCTGTGTTTTTCATCTCATTCAAAATCTGAGCATTTTTGCTGGTCTCTCTCCTGCGTTTATGTTTTCAGTGTGGTCTTTTCTTCCCGCCTGTTCTCATGACTTTGTGTTTGCTCGTTTCATTGGACTTTGGCTGTGTTAATTCTGGCCCGTGCCAACCTGTCTCGGCCACTGGCAGTCTGTAGGTGCTGTAGAGCTGACCTTTAGTCTCCTCGTCGGCAGCCTGTTAACCTCTGAATTGTGTTTTGATCTGGTAATTCTGTATGAAGGGGTTTACAGGCGATAAATACTTGTTACCCCTTACCTGTGTACATGCACATGTCTTATGCTGCTTTGTGATATATTCCTAGAGGTTTTTTTAAAATATTTTTTTAAGAGCGAGAGGAAGGGAGAGTGAGAGTGAGAGAGAAACATCAATGTGAGAGCAGAACATCAAGGAGCTGCCTCCTGCATACCCCCCACCAGGGACCTATCCTGCAGTTGGAATATGTGCCTTGACTGGGAACCAGCAACTCCTCCATGCAGGGGCCCAACCAACTGAGCCACACCGACCAGGGCTTCATCTTCCTAGAGGCTGATTTCTTTTCCTCCCCATGTGTGCGTGTTGTCCTTGAGAACTTAAGAGGAAAGAGTTTTCTCCATCGCACCGTAGCTTGCATTTCTTACGTTGGTGCCCTTCTCCTTGAACAGCCGTCACCAGTGCTTCTGAGCTACGTGGAGCACAACCCGGGCACGTATGTCAGGGGAGTTTCATGGGCAGAAACAGGCCCAAGGAGCTTGAGGTGACTTTGCTGCAGCTTCCTTTCTCAGGCCCGATCAGAACCCGGGCCCGCTAATCCTGGGGCGGAGGGTTCCTCTGTGTCCGACCGGCCTCCTGTGGGAAACGTTGTATGGCCTTCTGTGAGGTCCAGCGCCCTTTTCTTCAGTGGAAAAGGGCTTGTGTTTTGCCAGATCCTCCCACCCGCTCCACAGGTCAAATAATGGATTTAGTAGAAATATGGAAAAATTGAGTTCACTCCTGTGCCAGGAATCGCCACTCTGAAGGCTGCCGTGTAAACAGAGTGTGACTAATCCTTTCTTTGAAGGAAAGACGTTTCATGCAGTTGTTTCCCCTCTGCCTACAAGGATGCAGAGGTTTCCACAGGCCCGGAACCCAGAAGGCCAGCCGCCCCCCGACCTCGGCCTGCTTTCCCTGTCTGTCCTTTCCCTGCCCGGTGCTGTGTGTGTGGTCACGCTCCTCTTGTCATGACTGAAGCAGCCGTGTTGATGGGACCAGCGACCAACTACCCAACCCAGTGACCTTTTCGAACTTTGTATTTCTCTGTTTTGGTTTTCCCCCAGCAGTAAACTGGTGGTCCTTTCTCCTTGACTCCCAGAAACTTTCCTACATTTGTCATTTCTGGACCTACTTCATTCTTGTCCTCCCCCCCGCCTCCCGACCTTCCCAACTTGGTTTTCTCTTTATGTTCCCACCATTAAATAAATATCCTCCAAAACCATGTGCTTCCATATATTTTTCTGGAACTTTTTTGCCTTTGCAGAAGTCAGCCCCACCTTAAACATCACTTTTCCTAAACTCGGAGGCTTTTCCTAACTGCTTCCCAGAGATCCACCCCGAATTTCTGTCTCTAAAAGGAACATAATGATCTTGGTCACAGACTGGCCCTTTCTTCCGACTGCCATCGTGCTGCTTGCCTGTGTGCTCCGCTTTTCTCCTGGGCCTTGAACCAAATACCCTTCCCCTCAGCCAGGCTTGAAAGTTACCTCATGTACCTGATCCTTCTCCTTGGTCCCTGCCCCTCCCTCACTGACTAGTGACCATAAGTCCTGTTAGTCCTTCTGGTAATTACCTCCAGCCAGCCAGTTCTTGATTTATTCCCTTTAGATGTCGTCTAGAACTTCTTGCCACAGGAGATGGGATTTACCTTACTTTACTTCTTGCTCTCCACCCTTCCTCTCAAAACCTTTATTTCGTATTCATAGTTTCTGTCTGTGCAGACTCCAACAGCACATTGAAACCGACTTAGTCCATCAGCTTCATCCGTCAAGCACGTTGAAACCGACTTCGTCTATCAGCTTCATGAGTGTTATCTGGTAATGTTTCATTTTGTAAGATGAGGCCAATGGCCTCTCAATTTCCCCTCTGCGTCTCCTCTTCCTCTTTCAGAATTTTCCATCCTCCTCCAGCTCACTCTGTACATTTATATCACCAAAGTTGGAAACATGGCTTATTTCTGACATTTGCAACATTGTGTTTGTGGACTTATCTCTCAATACAAGGCCAGGTATGGGGTACTTGGGTTTCTACCTTCGTACATGTCCATTGCTGAGATCTCTGTGCTTTTTTTTTTTTTTTAATATTGATTGATTTTAGAGCGAAGAAGAGAGAGAGAAACATTGATTTGTCGATCCACTTATTTATGCATCCACTGGTTGATTCTTGTGTCTACACTGACCAGAGATTGAACCTGCAACCTTGGTGTATCAGGACAGATGCTCTAACTAACTGAGCTACCTGGCCAGGGCTCTGTGCTTCTTAAAGGAGAGTGTTGTTCCCAGCATCACATCCAAATGGATTTTCCCTAAATCCACTCCTCCAGTGGCATTCATCACCATATAAGCAAGTGTCCCTAAAATTTCAATTCTGTTTCCATTCTCATGCCTCTCCTTCCTCCCTCTGGGATTATTCTCTTGGAGCTCCCAGTCTTCTTGGTTGCCTGGCAAGCAGCCTCCTTTTAGGGGAAATGTGAGAAGCCAGTCTTTATGTGAGGGGAACCCAAAATGCCAGGAGGAGAGGGCCGTACTCTGGGGAAGTGAGTTTTGTGGTTCAAACCACATGGTTCCATTCTTTCAGAGTAAATGCTCATTCCTTTCCCCCAGGGAAGTGGAGGTTGGACTTCTGGATGTTCTGTTTGCTAGAGTGGGGACCACAATGCCTTCACATCCAGGCACTCTTTGTTTTGTTGTGCTTTCTTGATGGCACTTTGCAGACACTGTTTTATCAATATGGAGGCAAGACCCTCCAGCAGCAGAAAGGTCAGGACTCCCTGAAGGCTCAGGTTGGTTATCATTTTTTGGCGATAATGTATTTTTAATGAAAGGTGTGTACATTGTTGTTTTAGACATAATGCTATTGCACACTTAATAGACTACAGTATAGGATAAACATGACTTTTATATGCACTGGGAAATGGAAACACTCGTACAACACACCTTATTGCGACCCTTGCTTTATGGCAGCGGTCTGCAACGTCTCAGAGGGATGCCTGGACAGACTTTCTAGTTAAGACACCAGTGCTCAGGCCTACTTCTTCCTATCGCTCTTTGCTTTACTTGGTGTCAGCATTCAGAACAACTCGGCGGCTCCTTAGCAAGACTGCTTCCTCTGTGACTGTGCCCCTTGCCCAGCGATTCTCAGCAAGGGCCCTGAAACCACTGGCTACAACTCCTTAGGGAGCCGTGAGGTCATGCAATCAATGCAGTGGTTCTGGGCTGTCATAGAAAAAAACAGATCAGGGGAGAACATGCTAGTGTCCTGCATGTAGTAAGGGTAGATGCTGTGTTGTAAGACTTGTCTTAGTCATGTCAAAGCACAGACACACATAGGAGTGTACCAAAACTCCGTGCAAAGCGGGGCTTCCTCCTGCTGCTACGGTAGTCGGGTTTCTCAGTCCACATTGAACCCCTTACAGATTTGTTGAAATCTCCCTTGTGTGTTTATTTGCAGGTAATACGAACCATATTTAGTGTCCTGTGTGGCATAGGCGTTGACTGGTCAGAAGGGGTGCTGTTGCAAAGACACAGAGATCTCTAGCTCTGCCAAATGTTGCCTCCTTGTTTACGGGTAGAGGGGGGCACTCAGGGGCTTGGATCAGTAGCTTTTTGTCAGAACAGAGTATTTTAATATTTTAATGACTAGTATGTCTGTACTGTTTTGTAACAACCAAATATCCAACTCTGGCTTTATATCTTTATTATTCCTTACTTAGAATTTTATGGGCATCTTTGGAGGAATGGGAAATATATAGGTGCCCCCCCCCCCCTGCAAAAGCCATAGGAACCAGAGACCCTACAGCTTTCATTTAAAACAATTTTTTAAAATTGATATTTAGAGAGTGAGGAAGGGAAGAGGGGTAGGGAGATAGAAACATCAGTGAGAGAGGAATGTCATCGATCGGCTGCCTTCTGCACATCCCACACTGGGGATCCAGCCTGCAACCTGGGCATGTGCCCTGACCGGGGAATTGAACCGGCGACCTCTTCGTTCCTGGGTCGATGCTCAGTCGCTGAGCCACACCAGCTGGGCCTACGGCTTTCATTTTTAATCTGATGTTTCTCTCAAATATTTTAGTTTATCCTTTAAAAGAATTCGAGAGAAATGCTGTGACAAATCTGATCTTCACTAGTGATAGGTAAGCTTTTTATTTTTTTTCTGGTCCAAAGTGGAAATAACAGTGAATGATGAAATTAGAGGAAAAGGTGAATATCAGCTGTGATAGGAGGACGTGTGGGAGAGGGTCGGACGGTGATTAGTTAGTGTATGTCTTTGTGGACTGAGTGTTGGACAGCCCACTGCGCACAGCTCAGCTTTTTCTGTGAGGCTGTCAGGCAGGGTGGCTTTAGTCTCTGTGTGTGTCTTTGTGAGCCTATGTGTTTACACCCTTGCGTTGGGGGCAAAGGGAAGATGAGATGGAGGAGGGGAAGTGCAGTTCTGTGGAGCCTCATATCTATAATGCGCTATAACCTGCAGAGTAGTTTACTGTAGGAAGACTTAAGTACCATGACACCGGTAATTTCTTACTGCTCATGTCCTTAAATTAGTGCTGGCGGAGGGTTGATACTCAAGTTCTAGACCCAGTGTACCTATATCCCCTCTATTTGTTCATTTCCTTTATGTGTAGGGAAAAGGAGCTCGTATGGACATATGCTTTCAGTTCATTTCTTGCTGCCTCTCATTTCCTTGATTCAGAGGGGAGAGAAGTGGCGGCGGGGCTCAGCTTAAAGGAAGACCCTGCAGTCTCACCTACGTGGCTGTGGTGGGAGCAGGAAGTCATTGTAGCAGCCCCAAGGTCTCCTGGGGAGCTAGATGGTCCTCTTCTGAACAGGAGTAAGCCTGTCCTTCTCCCAGCAGGTGCCAGCAGCACAGGAACAGGGTGACAGCATCGCTGGGGTGCCAGTTGCCCTTGAGATGAGACAGAGGGCTTCCCATTGTCCCGAGGTTAACAGAATAGACTTGTGGTTCTTATCAACCCCACCAGATGTATCCAGCTGTTTCACTTTCTACTCCATCCCAACCAAACACACTTAAAGTTCAAAACAACACTTACATCATTGAAACAAAAGTGTTTACAAAGTGAAGGCTTTTAGTAATTTAAGTCATTAATCTAGTGACAAAGGGAGGGGAGTGCTCTTCATGCCATTGAGTCTGGGAAAATCCAGGCCCAGGATTGATTTTCCTGGATTTTTCTGAGACTAAAGGATTGAAAGTGACCAATCTAGAAATGGAGTTGGCAGTGGAGGAGGTGGATGTTACACTCACCTCCTCTCATGTCCAAACTGGAATTACAACTGAAATATAGAGCAATCAAACTGAACTGCCAACTGAAGACTAGCCGAAAATAAGTCTTACAACCAAGGAATTACAGAAGAAGCCACATTTAGACTGGTAGGAGGGGAAGAGATGCAATAGATCTGGCTCCGCTCCTATCGCAGGGATTCCAGAGAGATACCTCAGCTGTGGGGGTTCCCCCAGAGAATCGTGGGGTCTCAACTACATGCCCAGAGCCAGGAAGTGGTGCCCACATAACATCTGGCTGTGAAAATCTATGGGGATTCTATCCACCAGGGAGAGACGGAGTCTGCTAGAGACACAGACACCCTCAAAGAGGGCCAACACACAAAATCTCATTCACAGCCACTTTTCCTGAGCTCTGGCAGAGGGAGGGTAGAGTGGACTAGAATTGTTAGAAGAGAGACTGGAGTTTGTGATTCTGGGAAGAAAGCTGAGGGGACAACCACTGTGAGCACTTTTCTCCATAGGGTGTGAGCTTGGAGAAATACAATAGCTCAATTCTCTGGACTCCCTGTTGCCCTACCCTGTGGAGCTCACACCCTGCTGAGGAGTCAGCTGCCTGGGTCAGGGTAGTCTCAGGGATTGTCAGTTACTGACTTTATGTGGCCTTGAGGCAGAGGATATTCCCTCCACTTTCCTATAAACCTGATAGGCACCTCCCTCTCAAGGGAGATCTGCTAGCTCTACTCTCCAGGCTCCTGGCGGAATCTGGGACAGAATGAGTTGTGTGGCTCTGAGATGGGGACCAATTCCCCTCCCAACCCCCAACTGAATGGAAGGGAGGGGGAGAAACACAGAGAGAGAAACAATGATGTGAGAGAGACACATCAATTGATTGCCTCTCACACGTACCCAACTGGAACCAGAGATCGAACTTGCTTACTGGGGATCGAGGTACGTGCCCTTGACTGGAATCGAACCCACAGCCCTTCAGTCCATGGGCCGATGCTTTAACCACTGAGAAAACCAGCTAGAGCACGGGTGCCATTTTTACCTCACGTGCCCGAGTGGTGCAGAGCCTCCCTTCACACGGCCAAATCTTGGTCTGTTTGGGCCTGATAAATTCTGCTGGCTTCACCCTGACAACTCCCTGAGACTAGCGGGTGGTAGTTAGACCTGGAATGCCCTGGGACATTTGCTGAGTGGCCTCAGACCCAGCACTGATGGTGAGTTTG
>PVJC01055248.1:0-10254 GCA_004026665.1 Murina feae
AGGGGAGGGGAGGGGAGGGGAGGGAAGGGGAGGGAAGGGAAGGGAAGGATTTTAGTACTTCTGAGCCAGCATTGCCTTTTGGTAACAATGGTTTCTTCAGAGTAGCAGGTGTTCCCTTCAGAAAGTACCTCTACTGTTTACATTTGCTATAAGCCTCTCTTTTCCTCATTCTTTGACATCTGGCTCTTTTTTTAACTTACTCTAGTCCACTGTGGTCACTTAGTTTGTGGCCCTTAATTTAGAGTTCAAACTCTTTAAGGCAAACCCAGTGCCTAGCATAGTGTCAAGTCCACAGTAAAATGTATTTGGGCCGAAATGAATTGTGTACAAAGTTGAAGTCTCACCAAATCATGCAAATTGATTTCCATATAAATTTCCATTAGCTATAGTAGATTAATGTCTGTTTCTTCACTCATTCTTCATTTTCCATTCTCAGTATCAAGTAGCACCTTTATGATGTACTCATGCTCCTAACCTCATCTCCACCTGGCAATTCTTGTAGTCATCCCCTTTCAAGGATTTCATTTTCTCCAAAGTCTTCTGCTGAAGAAAACAGTTCTCCATCTCTCATACCAGAATATGATTCATCTTAAATGCAAAACAAAAATAATAATGTCATCATAAAGTAACTCCAGCTGTAAATCTGCTAGTCATTATCTAGGGCAAAAGAGTCTTACCCCTTTAATTTTGCATTATCAAATATGTATTCAAGAACTGTGAACCAACTCTTATTTACCATTTCAACAACTAAGACTTTTTAGTCATGCAAATTCATCAGTTCTAAGCAATTTGGGCCCCTAAAACATATTTAGACTCTTTTCTCATTACTCGCTTAAAATTACAGCCTTCACCTAAGTGTATTGGCTATATTATAATCATCATTAGAATTAAAATAAAATAAATCTCATGGCTTCTCTATCCAAAAATTTTAACAATCCAAGTATTGTTTTAATTTACTCTGTTAATTATACAATATTTAATAAGTTTGGATTTTGTGTTTGTTTAAGCATCTGAGTGCTAAATGATCATGCTTCTATCAGTCTTCAGAATTTGGAAGGGTTTTTCCCATCAATATATTTATTTCACCATCTTCTTGAGGTTTTCATTTTTTTCTAGTGTAATTCTTCTTACTTCAGTTCACAACTCATAACTCCAAAATACCACAAGACATTCAATTTTTTAAAAAATGATTGATCCTTTTACTGCTAAACTTTTATCTTATTTGGATAATGTCTAAGATCTATGTGAATTTTCATTTTAAGATCTTCCTATTTTTTATATATCTTTATTATAAATGGCTATTTTTGCCAAGATCTCATTTTATATGTATTTTAAGCATAGAAAAGAGAATTAAATAATTAGACGTTCTTAGACATTTGAGAGTCACTATTATTTTTAAGCCTCATTTATTTTTCTCTCTAGTATTTTTCATTGCATAAGATCATTGTAAAAGCCCTGCTTATTCTATTCTCTTCCCATGTCTACAATTGCTGCTTTAATTACTTTTTTTTTTTGCCCTCACCCACAGACATGTTTTTATTGATATTAGAGAAAGAGGAAGGAGAGAGAGAGAGAGAGAGAGAGAGAGAGAGAGAGAGAGAGAGAGAGAGAGAGAGGTGAAAGTGAAACATGGATTGGTTGCCTCCCACATGTGCTTTGACTGGGGATGAAACCCACAACCTGGTTATGTGCCTTGACTGGGAGTAGAATCTGTGACCCTGGTGCACAAAACAATGCTCCAACCAACTGAGCCAGACCAGCCAGGTCTAGTTTTATTTTTAAAAATACATTCAAGTAAAATGGAAACAGACTAAGAAATAGAGAGCAGGCAGACAGTTCTGGTGGTGTGTGTGGGGGGGAGATGTTGGAAGAGGTGTTGTTGAGGGGGAGGGGGATTGAGCAAAAAGAGAAAATAAAAAATAGAGAACTCATGGACAAGGACAATAGGGGGTGGGTGAGAGGGAGATGGAAGATGGCATAGAGGGGATAAATGGTGATAGAAAAAATAAACAAAAATAAATAACATTTCTTTTTTTCATTGAAAGCTTTAAATTATAAAATACTAGAGGCCTGGTACACAAAAATTTGTGCACTTGGAGTTTTCCTGAGCCCAGCCTGTGCCCTCTCGCAGTTTGGGACCCCTTGGGGGATGTCCACCTGCTGGCTTAGGCCTGCTCCCCTGGGGATCGGGCCTAAGCTGACAGTCAGATAGCCCTCTGGCAGCCCAGGAGCCCATGGGGGATGTTCACTTGCCAGTGAGGAGCAGGCCTAAGCTGCAGTCAGACATCCTTAGCACTGCTGAGGAGGCGGAAGAGGCTCCCACCACCACCGCTGTACTGGCAGCCATCAGCTTGGCTTGTGGATGAGCAGAGCTCGCCCTGTGGGAGCATACTGACCACCAGAGGGCAGCTCCTGCATTGAGTCATTCCCAGTTATCTACTGTCAGGGTCAATTTGCATATTACCTTTTTATTATATAGGATGATAGTCTTAGTTTCCTTTCTAAACCCTGGCTTGGTTGATTTGGAAGCCCTTGTTAGACATGGGCTTTTTTTTTTTTTTTACCTTGTCTTTTCAGAATGTATATACTCCTTTTTACCTCATTTAGATGCAGTTTAAGAGTATTGACTATTGCTATTAATTTCTTTTTCTATTTAGCAAACTAGAGTTCTTCTTTCCGATTGAAGGAGTAAATGCACTATATAATTACAGTTTACCAGAGTTCACTGATAAAGGTTGTAAGAAATGCTTAATGAAAATAAACTTGACCACTACCCTTGTGTGATTAACACGGGTAACATTCATAGCACACACTGGTTTTCCATTCTGCCAAACAATGGGGTGACTTAGAATGACTCTGGGTCATCCTAATATATAAAGTAAGATAACCTAGAAGGAGAGAAGGGGGACTGTAGTTTTTCAACAACTAAACTATGTTACTTAATTTTTCAAAAGAATAATCAATTCAAAATTTGTTTTCTAAGACCTGAGGAATCAATCTGCTAACTATATAATTGTAACTAACCATGTAAAAAACCATTTTATTGCTGAAAACTTTATAATGGACACAGTGTAGATAGAAACAAATTTGAAAGTGAAATTTGGAACGAGTCTGACAAATAAAATTGTATTTACAGATGACAAATTCATTAAAACCAGAGTTGTGTCTTAAATTCCAGAACGAAAGGGCCTCCCACCATAGAGAAAGCTAACTAAGCAGAATGCAAATATCCTGGGAGGGACTGCCAGGCCCAGCTGGATTGACATTTTCCTTGCTGCCAATAGAAGCAGGTACCTCTCATTATGCTATGTTAATTCTTCAAAGGACAATAGGAAGCGAATGTCACACTGTTGTTGTTTTTTCCCCTAAAAATACCAACTTCAGGCCCTTTCCATTCCAAACCTGGCTATATACTCCTGTGCTTGCTACAATGGAACATGTATAATCCCATATAATAAAAGGGTAATATGCAAATTGATCCTAAAGGCAGAACGGTGGGAAATGACCTGTCACTATGAAGCGCACTGATCACCAGGGAAAAGACTCAACACAGGAGCTGCCCCCTGGTGGTCAGTGCACTTCCACAGGGGGAGTGCCGCTCAGCCAGAAGCCAGCTCATGGCTGGCCAGCACAGCGGTGGTGATGGAAGCCTCTCCCACCTCTGTGGGAACACTAAGGATGTCCAGCTAATAGCTTAGGGCCGCTCCCTCCTGAGAGCGGGCCTAAGCCATTAGTTGGACATCCCCCGAGGGCTCCTAGGCTGCCAGAAGGAAGTTTGACTGCCAGCATAGGCCTGATCCCCCAGGGAGTGGGCCTAAACCAGCAGGTGGACATCCCCCGAGGGGTCCTGGACTACAAGAGGGCAGAGGCTGTGCAGAGGAACCCTGCCAAGTGCATGAATTTTTGTGCACCAGGCCTCTAGTGCCTATATAATACTCTATTTGTAGACTCACAATTCACTCTGCTAACTTGGATGATAAATACTATAACTATTTGGTTTCTAAACTCTCTGATAAGTTATTTGTGTAAGTTTATTTTTAAACTACTAAAACATTTTTATTATAAATAAATTTGAAACTATAAAATATTTGCAAACTATTCACTATGGTAGAATATGACTTAAGATAAAAACCAATATTTAAAATTTTCAGATGCATCATTATATTTTGACATGTGTTCTTTCTTACAAACAATTCAGAGAGTAATATATAAACATCCTTGTGCTTACTACCTAGAATAGGTACATATTAACAATTTCTTTTATTCTTTTTTATCTTTCACTAAATGAAATAAAATCTTATTGGCAAAGCTGAAGTAAATTTATATTTTATTCCTGCTCTCTCTCACCTCCACCCTCAGAGATCAACACTATCATAAATTGGTGTATATTGTTTAGTCCATATTTTAATAAGAAAAAGAATAGGGAGAAAGAGAAACAGAAGGAAGAGGATTAAAAAGTATAGAATTTTTATATTTGTTGAGCATTTACTGTGAAGCAGTCCATTCAAGTGCTTTTCACATATTAACTCATTAACTCATTTAATCATCCAAACAAGTGATTTTATAGATGAGGAAACCAAGGCATAATGAATGCAAGTCACCTGCACAAGGTCATGGACATCACAGGTTCTGGAACCAGAATATAAGGTATTCTTTAATTATGCTTTAATATTACTTTCTGTTTTAATACTTGTTTTTCATTCTACATTTTTGAGGTACATTCCTCTTTGTTTTGTCAAACAAGTATATCTTTGTAAATACTTATTTTTACATATATGTAAAATCAGAATTTCTGAACCTAGTGAATACATAGTTCTTCTTTCAGTAAAGTGCATTAAATTGTGCTCCAAAGTGGTTATATTTACACTTCCACCAGATTTCAGACTTTTACATTTGTCTCAGGTTATTTTCAACATATTCTGCCAAATAATTAATTTTCATTCAGATATGTGTAAAATTGTAACTAATTTTTTAAATTTATTTTCCTGGTTATAAGAGAGAAGGAATAGTTGGGGTTTTACCTGAAATTTTTCTAGTTCTATAGAGTGTTGGGCAACAGTAGGTTTACAGTTGTGAGTATGTGAAATGCAGAGTTTATTCTTGCATTATTATTTATTAATTATTGTATTATTTTCCATATGTAAACCTACTTTGCCCAACACTGTATCTTCCCAGTGAGTTTTTTATTTACTAGTCTCTTTCTCTGACATATAATTTTTTATAATTCTGAATATAAATCCTTTTTCTGTTGCAAGTATACCCTTTCAGTTTGTCACAGGTCTTCTTAAGTAATTATCTTCATTTCTATTGAGGTATAATTGACATATAACATTATATTAATTTCAGGTATACAACATAATGATTCAGTATTTCTATATATAGTGAATTGATCATTACAATTAGTCTAGTTAACATCTGTAACTTACATAGCTATACATTTTTTTCTTGTGATGAGAAATTTTAAGATTTACTCTCAATAACTTTCAAATATGCAATAAAATTTTATTAACTATAGTCACCATGCTGTAAATTACATCTCCATAACTTATTTATTTAATAACTGGAAATCTGTTCCTTTTAACCATTTTCATCCATTTCTTCCACCCTTCACCCATACTGCTGGCACCACCAATCTGTTCATTGTATTTATAAGATTGTTTTTGTTTTTGTTCTGTTTGTATAAATGAGATGATGCAGTATTTGTCTTTTATGATATTTTATTTTATTGAAGTTGCAAAAGGCAAGATTTCATTAGGTTTTTTTATGGTTAAATTGTTTGTTATAACAGTAAACAGCATGATATAATAATTAGTTTAAAAGCAGAAATAAAAGAAAATAAAGTTAAGTCCAAAATCTTGGATCTTGGATGTGAAAAAAGCAGATGTGGAAAATTGTATTGTCCAAAGATGCTACCAACAATATCTCCCACCAGATCATTTGCCATCTGCCCTGAAAGATCTTTCCTGACCCCATCGACTATGGTGAAGCAACCCTGTTATGTGCTCTCACAACTAACTGCCTATAGACATATTCTCTTTCCAACTGGATAGTGCATTACTTGGTAGGAAATAATTATTTATTGATCTTAATCTCAACTCTTGGCATGATGCTTAGCGCACAATGTAATAATTCTCCAGAAAATAAACTTAGTTATACTAAACTGAAATTAACTTATATGGAATGAACCAAGATGGAAAAAAAAAAGAAAGAAAACTATGAGCGACTGGTGCTATGGAAGACAGGCAACAGAATGGCTACATCAAATATTTCAGAGAAACGAATATTTCCAAAAACGTTTATTAGTTTCAGCTAATGAACACAGATGAATCTGTACAGTTAGTGAGAAAAAGGTGAGATAAAAGGTGAAATTAGGTGACAAAAAAAAAAATCCTGTAAAGAGGATTGCTTTGTTTTTAAGATGAGAAACAATGACTTTCCAGAAACATCTCACAGGATATAAAAATAAACAGCTTACATTACATTGTTCCTGAGTGTCTAGACTTGGATTCCATTATTTTATACTCAGCATAAATAACACATGCCCTCGGGCATTCAAGGTTAATAACGTCCAATTTTTGGTTTCTCAATTGCCGAAGAAGTATACTTTCTAAAATAGCTGAGCACGTATGTAGTTAAACAAGCATATTTTATTACGGGGACCAGAGTATTTTTAGTGTTGTGGTTTTCAAATGCACTTCAATTCTCAAAAGGTTCTTTCCTGAAAATTTGTATTTGTTTTTGCATCCTGAAGCTAATTGTGATTCTATTTTCAAAAAGAAAAAAAAAAACAATGTTTATATCCTTTTGTTAGTATTAATGCACTACAAATCGTATGAATAATGTTTACCTCAGCTCCAAGGATAATTTTCTTCCCATTTGTTCAAAATAAGCACATGACACATTTTGTTAGCCTTTTTTGTATCTCAAAAATGGAAATCCTCCAAAATACTCTGTATGCACTTTCTCCTTTCCCTATCACTCTGGCCTGCTCTAGATCCCAGGGGGTAAAAGTAAATACTGCCAAGTCAGATAAAGTCATAAGAAGATCAAATGATTATGAGGAAATGGAATAACACCTGAGTCTGGAGTATCTCCTTCCCACACCCCAAGCATCACTTGAAAAATAGGACCTTCCAAAGGAAGTGAAGGGATTCTGTGAATATCATGTTTTTGGAGCAAAGAGGACCCTGGGATAGCCCAACAGTGTAGATTTCTTTTCTTTCTTTCTCCACTGTCCTTTGGGCCTCGTTATGCACTCCCTGAGCCTGGGTTAAGAACCTATAGTATTGCCCAGCCAGTGTGGTTCAGTGGTTGAGCATCAACCTATGAAGCAAGTCACGGTTCAATTTCCAGTCAGGGCATATGCCCTGGTTCCAGGCTCAGTCTCCAGTGAGGAGCGTGCAGGACCGTCTGATCAATGATTCTCTCTCATCATTGATTTTTTTCTCTCTCTCACCCTCTCCCTTCCTCTCTGAAATCAATAAAATTTTATAAAAAAGAACTTACAATATTGTTTCCACAAACCATGCATTAATCATGAAATATCACATAAAACACTTTATTGGACTTCTCCGTGGAAAGCATTTGGAGCATGCAGCTGGGTTTGCTTGTATTGTATATCTATCCCTTGACAACTACCTATGGTAAAGGGAATGTGATCACACCATGTAGATATGGCTGCCTAGGTGGAATGAGAATTATTAAAAAAGAATTATGTGGACGAAAGAGGTGTTCACTATAGGGAGAAAATTCTAGGCAGTATAGACCAATGTATTAAGGTTATGCTTCTGAGTCTTTAGATAAGGGAGTGGATTACTTGTCTTGATAGATTTTACTTTCTTTGAGAGAAGAGATCTCAGAGACATAAGAATTGAGGGTGGTAAAAGAACAAAGTTTGGGAAGGAAATTGAGAATAATCTAGAAAAGAAGACCCCAATGGTTAATGCTTTTTGTTTACTTAAAAAAAAAGTTTTTCTCTCATTTTTTAATGCAGCAAATCTTAACTGGGAATCAATAGTGTCAATTCAGCAAAGCCTAGTTTCAAACTGGCTGATTAGATTTTAGATTTCAGAGAGATACTTGAAAGAATTCCATGGGTAATTAGCAACAGGTAAAATTAAGCTATCTTTTTTCAATTATGAAAAAAAATTTTTCTCATTATTTTTTAAAAAGATTTAGATTTCTTTCCCTGAAGGATAATGAGCTGCCTTAAACTAACAAATCCCCAAAGCAACTAGACTGAGGAATATTAATATTATCCTTATTTTTGTATATATTTGGATTAGCATTTAAAAATACTTTACAAGTAATTTGTAATTATACTTTGAGGATTTATTATCTGTAATCTTTCTTCAATGTAAATGGCCTCTAACAGACCAATTCAAATTGTTCTCATTTTTTTAACAGTTTAATTGAAATAGAAATCACATATCATAAAATTCACTATTATCTGTGCACAATTTGGTAGTTTTTAGGATATTCACAATGTTGTGTAATCATTACCACTACATAAATTTTAGAACAGTCTCATCACCCTAAAATGAAATTGCATAACCATTAGCAATGGTTTCTCTCCCATCATCCTCATATCTGGACCCAGTTCTAGGTAGCCATTTATGGCTGTTATGCCCCTATAAAATTGCTTATTCAAGAAATTCCATATAAATGAAATTATACAATATGTGATCTTTTGTGACTGTCTTGTTTTCAAGGTTCATTCACACTGTAACGTATTAATATTTTATTTGTTTTTGCTGCTGAGTAAGTTCTCCTTGTATGAATATGCCACATTTTGGTTATGCTTTCATTAATTGAAGAGTATTTGGGTTTTTACTTTATGAATAACAAACTTTTAAATCCTCACCCATGGATATTTTTTCCTTTTTTTTTGTTTTTTTTTGTTTTTGAAGGGAGGAGAAAAGAAAAGGCAGAGAGAAATGTCATTGTGTGAGAAACACATCCATTGATTGCCTCTGCAGGAGCCCTAACCAGAGCCCAGGCCAGGGAGGAGCCTATAACTGAGGTACTTGTCCTTTGACCAGAATTGAACCTGGAATCCTTCAGTCTGCAGGCTAACACTCTATGAAACTGAACCAAACTGGCTAGGGCATGAATAATAGTAATATGGACATTTGGGCACAAGTTTTTTGTGTGGACATAAGATTTCAGTCCTCTTGGATTTATACCTAGTAGTGAAATCACAGGATCATATGAAAAACCTCCTATGACTAGTTAAGGAATTGCCAATCTCCTTTCCTTAAATCCGCTGTCCCATTTGCATTCCTATGGGAGATGTACAAGGATCCTCATTTCTCCACAACCTCACCAATATTGTTATTGCACCTTTTTTTGTTTAATTTTAGCCATTCTAGTGAGTGTGAAGTGGATCTTATTGTGGTTTTGATTAGCCTTTCCCTAATGGCTAATTATATTGAGCAACTTTTTATGTGCTTGTTTGTCATTTGTATCCTCTCTGGAGACATGGCTGTCCAGAGTCTTTGCTCCCTTTTTAATTGGTTTATTCCCCTTTCTATTGTTGAGTTGTAGGAATCCTTTTTATATTCTATATAGAAATTTCTTATCAAATACATGTTTTGAAAACATTTTTTCCATTATGTGGATTGTCTTTTTGATGGTGTCCTTTGTAGCACAAATGTTTTTAATATCAATGAAATCCAATTAATCTAATTTTTCTCTTTAGTTATTTGTATTTGTGATAGCATATAAAAAACAAAACAAACACATTATCTAAACAAAGGTCACATAGATTTATGCCTGTATCCTTTTAATATTTTTATAATTTTAGCTCTTTCATTTAGGTCTATGATCAATTTTGAGTTAATAATTTTATATAGTACTAGGGGCCCGGTGCACAAAAATTTGTGCACTCGGGGTGGAGGGAGTCCCTCAGCCCGGCCTGTGCCCTCTCACAGTCTGGGACCCCTCAGTGGATGTCCTATGATGGCCCCAGTTTGCCAGGCGCCTTTTGTGTGTGTGTGTGTGTGTGTGTGTGTGTGTCGCCACTGGGGACCTGCCCCCAGCTGCATCTGAGGCTTGGAGCAGTCCTCCTGTGTGTGTCTACCTGCTGGGGACCTGCCACCAGGCACACTGTGGAGGCTTGGAGCAGGCACCCCCTCTATGTTGATCTCTCAGACTCTTGCCCTCCCCTGCATGTTGTTCTTTTTTTGAGCTGTGGCCAGGGCTGGGTGCTGCCTGCCTCCCAAGCTTGCCTACTGCCCATCTTCCTCCAGCCAC
>PVJC01055249.1:0-10236 GCA_004026665.1 Murina feae
TCAGAATTTGAACCCAGATTTCTAATTGCAAAGCCCAGCTTCTCAAATGTACCTTGTAAAATGCTCGCAGAGAAGGGCATCCTTCCATCTACTACAACCTGGCTGACTCCTGCATAGCCTTTGCCTAACTTCCCAGCCAGCAGTGGTGGTAAGCTGGGGGCTGTGGCTGGTTTCTTGGACCGCCCCTTGGGAGTGAGAGCATAGCGGGGAAGAGCAGGAACCCCCCCTCCAGCCCTCTATATTATCACTCTGCTGTGGGTTCCAGCAGCCTTTGCAAGTGTTTTGAAAGCCCAGAGTCTGTATGGAAGTAAAACCCACCTCCCACCCCACTCCACGTCAAAAAATCCTATTGTTTTCCTCTGGCCCCACCAGTTTGTGTCCTTTTCCTGGTTCTCCAGAGCTATCTGCTGGTTCCCATTTGTCTACCCTCTTGGACCTATTAGGTGCTCTTTCCTTGCCCGATTGGTCAATAGACTCTCAGCTCGTCATCAGCTGCCACATATCCTAATGACAAGCTAACTCTTCAGACCGTTTTGGTAAAAAGTCCAGGAAAGGCTTTGGCACTTGCTTCCATATTGCCAACAGCGTATTTCCACCAGTGGGTCCCAAAGGCTATTTCACAAGTGTGGCTGCCTAGCCCGAACACTTGGAGGGGAGGGAGGCAATATTTGAGTTTGGGCCTTACTTCCACTATGAAAACCAAAGGGGCTTCTTCTCACCTCTGGCAACTGGGCCAGATACCAGACTTGGCCAGATGATCCTTCCTGAGATGTAAAGAAAAGGACAGCCCTAGCTTGTCTGGCATAGTGGATAGTATCACCTGTCGACTGAAGGGTCCTGGGTTCAATTCTGATCAAGGGCACTGCCTGGGTTGTGGGCTCCATCCCCAGTAGGGAACGTGCAGGAGGCAACCAATCAATGATTCTTTCATCATTGATGTTTCTCTCCCTCTCTGAAAATCAATAAAATGTATTTTTTAAAAAAGATGAAAAACCATTCACTGAGAAAAATTGGGGGAGACTAGTGATTATCCCCTGGGAAGCCTGCACCTCTTGGTGAGCTATGATTATTCAGTGTTCACCTAAGCTCTACATTTCTTCTATGGTTTTCTGAAATAAAAGGTTAAAATCTCCCCCTTTTTAAAAAAAAAATATATTTGACTTTTTACAGAGAGGAATAGAGAGTTAGAAACATCAATGAGAGAGAAACATTGATCAGCTGCCTCCTGCACACTACCCCCCCACAGGGGATGTGCCCGCAACCAAGGTACATGCCCTTGACCGGAATTGAACCTGGGACCCTTGAGTCTGCAGGCCGATGCTCTATCCACTGAGCCAAACCGGTCAGGGCTCCCCTACCCCCTTTCTTGACCTCAAGTAATGGCTATACAGGGGTGTTTATGTTAACAATTCAAGCTGCACACTTAAATACTAATATACTTTTCTGCCTATTAGCACAGACAATCCCAACTGACAATGTTCAACTTATGATTTTTTTACTTAATAGTGGTGCAGAGGTGATTCCCATTCAGTAGAAAGGCTAGCAAGATGTAGTACAATACTCTCATGATGCTGGGCAGTGTCAGTGGGCCACAGCTCCAAGTCAGTCCCCAAATCCCACAGGTAAACAACTGATACTCTACAGTGTACTGTGTTGCCAGGGTGTTTGGGATAGTGTTTTTGCATTCCATCATGTCTAATATTTGGTGGCTAGGTTCACTGAAGGCATTTTTGACCTACGGTATCTTCAATTCGTGGGTTCATCTGGATATAACACTATCTAAAGTCAAGGAGCAGCTGTTCTTCAGCAAGTTTATTTTTCCCTTCCCAAGCTGCTACTTGGGTGGACGTTTGTCATAGCGCCACCTGGTGGTAAATTAGTGGCACTACTGAACACTACAGAGTAATTTCCAATTTTAGTAGACTGAGGTTTACAGAAAACTTTATATATTTCTTACTACTGATTTTAGAGAAAGGGAGACATCAGTGTAAGGAAGAAACACTGATCAGTTGCCTCCCGTACACACCCTTACCCTCGGTGTATGGGACAATGCACCAACCGAGCCAGATCCCCTAATCTAATATACGAAGACCTGTGACTGGCTGTGTCAATACTAGATGCTAAGATCCTAGGTGACCAGGATTGTCATCACCTGTTGCCAGCACCCAGACCTTTCAATGCTCACATTAGTTAACTAATTTCTCTTAAAAAAAAAAAAAAATTTTCCCACAACCAAATTACACAAATCCAGAAGTACAGAAATAAAGCAGCTTAGCTCAATTCAAACATTTCCAGTAAAACTGCAAAATGCCAATAACTTTACACACAAGAGATAAAGCCTTATAAAGGGGAATATCTCTTGTTAATGAGATGTAGTCTCAATTCCATCAATAGTGACAAAACCAGTAAGATATTAATCTAGACAAAGTCGATATAAACATCAAAGGTTCTTTTAAAGAGGCGAGGCCCAAAGATACATTTGTCAGTGCACTCCTAACATAATTAATTCACTCAAACATTAGGCCCTTCCCACGGCCAGGCAGTTATGACCACAACGTGCAGTTGTCTGTACATGTGTTAACTTAGTCTAGTCGGAAAGACAACCAGATAACCAGAGGAACCACTAGGCAGCCTGTGGAGCCTTGTTATGTCACAGCCAGGCCTCACCACCAGGATGGTGTGGCTGCCACTTGGCCTTCCAGACCCATGACAGCTATAATCAGAAAGAAAAGTCCAAGCTCTGTGATATTCAATCTAGTTATCATGAGTCTTGTAGAATTATCAAGTCTGTCCCTCATTAGCTTCACCTAAGTAAAACAGGAGCACCAATTACTTATAAAACTTGTGGCCCAGTGCACAAAATTCATGCACATTAAAAGGGATTAAAGGAATTATTTTAATATTGCTATTTGCCCTTTCTCTATAATAGAAATGTCAGAGATTAAAGAAAATTAGTAAAACGTATATGAAAATCTTCCTGTCAGTCTGGGGTGCACCATGGAACCCAGAGTCAAGTCTTCAACCACCCACGTGCACCTCAAAATTGCTCGAGACCCAAACCTGGACGGCCCCCCTTCATTGGGCTAGATCCAGACCTGGCCAGTCCCACCCTGTCAAGCCCTGTCAGGCGGGGGGAGGGGGGGTGCAGCCTCAGGTCCCCTGGGTGCCAGGGCAGGGGGCACAGCCTGAGGTCCCCTGGCCCAGCAAGTGGGCGGAGGGCACACCTTGAGGGCCCCCATCAAGTCCCGCTGGGTGGGGGGCACAGCCTCAGGTCTCCTGTCAAGCCATGTGTGAAAGGCATGACCTGAGGTCCCCTGTCAAGCCCCATGCAGGAGGTGGGTGGGTGCGCAGCTTCATGTCCCTACTGATTGCTCCTTAAGGCTCATTATGGGAATTTAGCCTCAGCTGTGGGTGCAAATTGACTGGAGTGATGGTCAATTTGCATATTCCCTTTATCATGTAAGATAATATAAAACAGGAGACAAATAAGTGATATGCAAGTTGACCATCACTCCAAGATACCTAAGCCATGCCCACCAACCAAGCCACACCTCCCAGCCCATCAGAACGGCTACATGCAAATTAACCCAGCCAAGATGGAGGTGGGCAGCCAAGGAGCTAAACAGCAGGCTTCCATTGCAACTGCCTGCCTAGGCTGGCTGAGCCTCTGCTCACCGTAACAATGTTTTAATTATAGAAGCCATGGAGCTGAAACAAACAGGAGGCTTCATTACCTGCCTAGGCATCTGCTCAAGGTAACAAAGTTTCAATTATAGAAGATAAACCCCAGAAACCAGATTCCAGCCAGCCTCGCTGGGACCTTGGGTTAATGGGAGCTGTGGGCAGCCAGAAAATGGCCCTCACTCAGCTGGCCAGGTACCCCAGTAGGGACCCAAACCCTGAAGGGACTGTGGGCAGCCTGAAAACAGCCCTCAGCCCCTCACACAGGCTAGCCACACCCCAATGGGGTGAGGGTGCCCACTGAGGGGGCTTAGCCAGCCTGCAAACAGCCATCAGCCCCTCACCAAGCACACCAGTGGGTGGAAATCACCCGAGGGTCCCAGAGTGTTAGAGGACACAGGCTGGGCTGAGGGACACCCCCCCCCGTTTTAAATATTCTTTACATCTGTGCTTCAAGCTCTTCATCACTGGCACAAATTCTAATACTTCAGAGATGTTGAGAATTAAATGTATGTGAAGCACAACACCCAGAGCCTAGTATAACCTAAAATATAATGATCAATATATTTTCTATGTGCCATGTATATTTCCTTATGCACTAGGAGAAAAAGTCTTAAATATTATCCCTCTTCTAAACCTAACTCTAACAGATGAGTTAAGGTGCCATCAAACCTTCGTGTCACTACCCCCAACAGGTTGTCTCTCTGGTTATCTCTGCTTGGGTCCTCCTGTTCTGGCCCTTGTCTCACAAGTACAGTCAAAACCAAGAGGATTTCAGTGAAAGCACAAGCATCGTGAGCCAGGCAGCCCTAAAAACCAACCAAGAAACGCTCTGATGAGGTGACATGACCCTCAGTCTGAATACTGGATGTACAGTCTAAGTCAGGCCATGCATCTTTTAAAAAGATTTTATTAAAGGTCTTTATAGAGCAACATCCAGACTCCAGATCCAGCTGCCAAGGAGACCCTAAAACCAAATAAAGCACAACAGTAAGAACAGAAATTCCATCTGAATATTGGATTCTTTCGTATACACTCCCACTGAGGGTTTGCATAGACTACTAAACACAAAGAACTTTTAGGGGGAAAAACCACAGGTGGTCTTTGTAAGGGGGCTGCTGAAGGATAATAGTTTACTACTTACTAGCAAGAGTGCCTTCAAACATTGTAGTAATCAGGAATTTAAGAGACCAAGTCCAACCACCCCTCCCAAAAGAATTCTAGGTTAAAATTAAAAGGGCCCCTGGCATTAACCAGCAATCTTCCATGTAAATTAAGTGCACGCCAATTATTATTCACCAAATGCTTATCTCCGTGTGCAAAAACAAGTAGTACTAGGGAGACAAAGGAACAGGGTCCCATCCCTCGCAAGAGGCTGCTAGAGACGTACCTGTTATGCTGTGGGTACTGGCTGGGGCATGGCAGGCGGCTCTGGCTTTCCACCTTTCTGTTCCGAGATGGGGGTGGTGGGCAGTATCTCATCTTTGGGTTCCACAATGCTCACGTGATCAGGCAGGGGCTTCTTAGGGCCTATCTTACCACTTGGGTCCCAAGGAAGCATGATCTTCACTTTGATGCCCAGCACACCTAAAGGACAGTTAGGACCATGGTTAGGACCTACCTGTGGTATCACTGGCCCCCACAACACAATAGGACAGGAGGGAGGAAGAGAACAGTAAGTTACTCAAGTATCCCTGGTTCTGGTCCCTTCTCAGACAAATGCCTCTAGTCAACCAATGAATAGGACACTTTTGCAAAAGGAACCTCTGCAGCGCCACAGAACATGGCACTGACAAGGACCAAGAGCAGGATGTGACCTTTCTGACTCGTCATCATGTCATCACTGAAGGGTAGACAGGTGGCTGGGACAAGGACAAACCAACCCTTGGATCTGACTGATCTCAACAATTAACTTCTTCCAATTCAGTGCAGCTAATCAATAAGCCCAAGGAGTACTAACACGCTCTGCTACTCTGAAAATAAATTTTCTAAACACCGAGGTGTGCATGGAAAACCACATCTATTCACTATGACTCTTTGCCCTAAGAGCTACCAACCACTCACCTTGCCTGAGCAGCACATGGCGCACAGCAGTGTCAACATAGTAGTTAACAGGGTCCCCACTATGGATCATCAGACCATCAACAAACTTCATGGATTTAGCCCTCTGTCCTCGGAGTTTCCCAGACACCACAACCTCACAGCCTTTGGCACCACTCTCCATGATGAACCGAAGCACACCATAGCAGGCCCTTTGGGAAAACAAGAGACAGACATCCATTTGTGTTATTGCCGAAGATAGAATCACCCAATCTCACCACATATTTAAAAAAATAAGACTTACTAATCTTCCCTGTTGTCAATGTCCCTTTAAAGGAACTACCCCCCCACCCCCCATGCCAGATGAATTACATTGGCAATCTAGGGAACGGGAGTGGTAAAGCTCAGTAACAAGTACTTAAAAATAAATAAAAGAAACCCCAGGTGATTCTATGTGCAACCAAAACTGAGACTCACACTCAATCTCATGATTATCAAGTTGACACCTCCGCCCCCATCACTCTGAAGCAAACATTTCCAGTCCAGTCCATCTCTGCCAACTCAGGCAGCCATCAGTAAGAACCCAGAAGTACCCATTCACTAAGTGACACTTATGGTTTACTGAAACATTCCTCAACCTCCAGAATTCATGTTCATTAGGTACCCTATCGGTTTAGGATCCTAGCTGCCTTGACTATTAGCACACTGGAAAAGCATATCTAGGTCTATATAACTGATAGTAAGCCTTAAAAAATACCATGCCCCACCCCACCTTATTCATTAGTTTACATCCTGGGAGATAATAATTGGAGCTAGCTGCCACTTTCAACAGGAAAGTAAAGAGCAAGACCCACCACCATGCCCCAGACCCTTTCATAAAATCTCATTTAATCCTCACAAAAAAAGGTGGTGGTATAATGATTCCCATTTAGAGACAGGAGACCCAAGGGTCTGAGAAGTTCAGTGAGCTGCTCTGGTCTCAGAACTTCCAAGTCAAATTTCAATGCAAAAGTCACCTGGAAGGCTTGTTCAGTCTAGCTGGGCTACCCACTTTCCAAGTCAGTGGGTCTAGGTGGAGACTGAGAATTTTTTGTAATAAGTCCTCAGATGATGGCGGTGAGGCTGGCCCAGGGACCTAACATTTGAGAATCACTTTTTCTAAGTGGTAGATCTAGCATTCAAACCAGGTGGGCAGTCTTCTACATGTCCTTGCCTATAGCCTTTCCTACCCATCCCAACACCAACCTGCAGGCAGTGCAGCCCTAGTGTCCTTCCTCTGCTGAAAAGCCACCTGGGGCTTTACTGCAGGGCCAGCCCAACCACCTCATATTACTATCTATGTACAGCTTACAAAGACAAATGACTAGATTTAAAGCTCTCTTCCATCTGCATTCTTATTTCCTTCTAGTCCCCAGAAGAATTAACACATGATGGAACTGAATGACTTCAACAAGAAGCCTAACCTTCCCTCTCTGAGTTTTATTTTTGTTTTACTCCCCAGGCATTCAGGACAGTTCTCCATTATAACACTGATCGCTCCTTCAAAAATCTGCTTCTTGCTCAGACAGCATGGCTCAGTGGCTGAACATCAACCTATTCCTGGTCAGGGCATATGCCTGGATTTTAGATCCCTGGTGGGTGGTGTGCAGGCCAATCAATGATTCTCTCATCATTGATGTTTCTATCTCTCCCTCTCCTTCTTCTCTGAAACCAATAAAAATATATTTAAAAAAATACACGGACATGGATTGAAAATATCCTGCCATGGAGAGTTCATTTGCCGAATTAACAAAATGGCAAACACACCATATTCTGATCCACAAAAAGGGGATATGTACTCACCTCCGCACAGCAAGGCCCCCTAGGAGTTTGTAACGCAGAGACTCTGCCTGGGCAATGGCACACAGACCTCTTGTGGCCACCTTTTCAGCATAAAGCTTTAAGAAACAAACAATATATATCACTACAGCACCCCTTAGTATTAAAGTACTTCTACTCCCCACACCCAGTGACATGGACGGAACCATTCCTCATTGTCCTCTCATCCCTAGCTCTGCCTACAGCCCTATCAAGGAGACCCATGGGGCACCCACCATATGTATCATTACCACTCATGGTGGATGTAACATTCCTTAACCACCAGAACTGAGCAGAACGGGCCTGTAAAATTAAGCTTATGACTTATTATGAGAACCCCATCAAAACACCAACCCATTTATAATATCCAATGATCGTGAATAAACAAGTCTTCAGTGTAATAAGGGTTTTTAGAAGTGCCACCCTAAAGAGCCATTTCCAGGCCCACAGGACTCACTGCCACACGCCAGCTCCCTCACCTCCACACTGCCCTCAGGGAAGCCAAACCTCTTCTGAACCACGGCCGTCAATTCCCGGATCCGCCGGCCCTTCTCACCAAGAACGTTCTGCGTCCTGGGGAAAGCAAAGAGCGGCAATTCACAGCTCTCCTAAGGTTCCACCTGTAACCTCAAATCCTGCATCTGTGTAACGGAGAAACCTCATTCACAGGCACAAGCAAGTATACAGTGCGGGGGGGACAGGAACTAGTTGGATTTAAAGACGCAGTCCACAAGAACCAATGACCGCATTCCCTAAGGCCCAATGTACTGGCTGTCCCCTCCAGCTCCCAGACCAAAACCATCCTCGTCTATGCAACATGAACGAGTCTTCACCTGGTGGCCAAAATAATAATTTCTGTCCTGTTCGGTGTAACTCGGACCTCAACTCCAGAGTAGCCATCTTCAGCCAGCTCCCGGGTGAGAAACTCGTTCAGTTCGGCTTTGAAGATGCCATCAGCAACAAACTAACCAAAAACAAAACAAAAAAAAAAGGGATTTCAAAGTTAGGGCGTGGGGGCAGGTTCCCTTTTCCCTGCCTGGTCTTTCGGCCAATGTAACGCTCATGCAAACAAATGACCCCTCCTCCCTCGTCCCGCCCTCGTCCCGAAAGGGAGTAGCAACCCTTCTCAGACAAATGCCTCTCGGTCATCTTCCGGCGGCGACTCTGACCCGCGGCCCCTACACCTGCGCCGCAGAACGCAGCACGGAGCGGGGCCGCTGGACAGCAACGCCCCCGTCAGACTCGTCATCGTCTCCTCATCGAAGGGTTCTCCAGACCGTGGCTCCCACGCACAGGCGCCCCACGAACACGACTCTCACAGGGCGGGCGCAGCTCACTCCCTGCAGCGCAGGGGCCCCACGCAGGCGAGGGCCGGACCCCAGCCCCGTCCCCTCGCCTTGCGGGCGTGGCTGCCTCCCGGAGGACGCAACTCACAAAAGCGTGGGGATGTCGCGTTAACGTGGACGCCGTGGATGCGAAAAGTGCCCGACGGCCGACTCCTACAACAAAGGGGCTTGCGGGCCTTTCCCCTGGGTCAGCGAGAGGAACCCGGGGGCGCGCTCCCCGAGGGGCCCTCCCGCCCAGCCCGCTGCGTCTCCCTGGAGCGGTCGGCTGTCAGCGGCCGGTGCGGTTCCCGCATTCAGGGCCGGAAGGCGGCACCCAGACACGACCGGCAGGAAGGCAAGACGCCCCTTCCCGAAGCCACGGTGCTAAGCCCTGAAGCGACCGGCTCGGCTCGCACTCTCAAAACACCACGCGCCCACTCGTCGCATTTGTTACCAAGAAATGCTCACAGGCACCTTCTCCGGGGCAGGAGAGGAGCCCAGTGCTCATCTCCACTCTCCGCCCGGAACCGGCCGACATCGTCTCCCTCGCCCCGCCACACCGCGCTCGCCTGGCTCGGGCCCCCGCACTCCATCCGCCGCCATCCGCCGCCCGCGGGGATGCCTCGCAGCCCAAGCCACTGCCCGGAGGAGGGCACGGGGCTGCGGGTCCCGCGACGGCACCTCGAGAAGGCCCTGACCCGCACGGCGCTGCAATCCCCGGGACCCCGAGCCCGGGACCTCACCTTCCTCTTCTTGGAAATCTGTACCGCCATCTTGCCGCCGTGCGTCGCCCGAAAGAAAGGAAGTAGCTCCCGGGCGGAAGTGGGTATAAAGGGCGCGGAGCGACGACGACGAACTGCGCGACGCGACGTGGACGCCCGTGGGCGCTCCTGGGAAATGTAGTTTTTAGGCTCAGGAAGGCGTTCAGAAAAAGAGGAAAAGTGGAGACAGCTACAGAAGGAAACAGCAAAGGCAGCAGATGGATCGGAACTTGGGAATTCAGGTTTACATTAATCTTCAGTGTTTTTGGTTAGGGTGAGTCACCTCACCAAGTACTACCCAACACTGGGCTCTTAACTCTGCTCTTTACAATGGACACACACACACACACACACAGCACAATTTGACTACAAGCAAAAGAACCATCCTATATAATATAAACCTAACATGCTAAGTGTCTGACCATTCAACTGTTTGCACACCAGTTGCTATGATGCACACCAGTTGCTATGATGTGGTTCTGGCTCCCAGGAACCTCTGCATATAGCCTGTGCTTCTGCAGGGGCCAGATGCTTGCTGCTGGGATCTGGCCAATCCAGACTGGGCAAGACTG
>PVJC01055250.1:0-10273 GCA_004026665.1 Murina feae
CATATTAAGCCATGGCTAAGTACAGTTTTCATAAGATTTAAGCAAATTCTACCAAAAGACTCTCATTAAGATATACCCAGAGGTACAAAGAGTTCATAGAAAACTATTTCAGCCACTATATTAAGTTCAAATGGATGACATGTGCATAGAGTTCCATGCTGTTGAAAGTCTAAAATTAATTTCTGAAAGACTAAATGCTCAGACACATTACATTCTAATAAGCAGTGATTACCTTCCCACCATCTGTCAATATCAACATATATAAAATAAGAGCACCCCCTCACTCCCATGATAACTGGTTGTTTGTGCATTTAAAGGATAACAACTAAAATCCAAGACAGATTAACTCTGTAAATAGAAAGAGGTAGCTGGCTGAGGGCACTGGCCATGTCGGGAGCATAAGGGACTCTCCCAAGTCACAGTAGGATCTGAAGTGATGCTACCTTTATTCAATCAAACCACAAGACTCTCATTTAGACCTCAACTTTCTTGGTTTATAATCCTATGCAGTATGGCTCCCAGGTTTCCTAAAACATAGAAAACAATAAAAGCAGATAATTAGAATGTGGGTAAAGGTGATGTCCAGACAATAAGCAAGGAGACAGACAAGACATAAAATGTGGACACAAGAATTTGGGAAGCTGCATAAATGGAGCTATTTAGTGAAAGGGTGGAAGCTCTGCAAGCCTCAGGCACGTCCCCAGTGAGAGTCCAGTGAGATAATGGCTGGGCTTGTTCAGCATAGAGCCAGGGACTGTGTACGCGCTCACTATCCAGAAACTACTGAAAGGCGCTAGAGTGAAGGAATCGGGCCAGTGCTATGGGTAGGGCATGGTGTCAGAGCACAGGCTCACATGCCGACTTCACACAATCACAGAGATCAAAGGAAATATTTCCTTTTTTTAGGGATGCTTTGAGAAAGGTTATAATCGTCTGTTTGGAAAGATTCCCATGAAGAAAAGTGTGTTGTCTAGAAAGGACTAAGCCTCAGTTTTTTGAAAAATGACACAAGTAAAATGCCTCGATTTCTGGGCACGAACACCAGATCCACAAGAAAGGCCCTGTGGGTGTTCGCCATTGTCATCTTCTCTATATCCTTACATGTGGAGAGAGGTTCTACGTCTCTGACCCCCAGTCACCCATTTCCCCGATCACTCATTTCCCCATCCAGCCGTCAGCCATGCTTTTACTCAGGGTGCTCTTTGCCCTTGGTTCTTACCTACTGTCAATCTTTGCCTCACGGACTCATCTCATGTACAGATACATCCATGTCTTCATTTTCTGTCTAGCTCACTCCACAAAGGGTTCCAAGTGGCTTACAGGAAAGAGATACAAATTGATAAGAATAAATAAATACAGAAAGATGAGGAGCAGTGACTATATCTCAGTAGAAATAGGCTGCAGCTGAAACTAGGGGCCAGTCAAGGTGGGCTTGTCTATAATCTAGGTGCTGAGAAGCACCCTAAGTTGGCTTGGGTGGTGGAAGGAGGGGGAAATGGGCTGAGTACGTGTTCTAAGGGAAGATAAGCATAGCTAAGTCGGCTGACCCTAGAAAAAAATCTAATCAGCAAAGGGAGTGATGATTTTAGTTCCACTATTGTGGTTGTTGCTCAGGTCTGTGGCCGAGCCAGCCAGCTGGAAAGGTGTGAATGCTGCGAGTGAACAATGAGGGTTCTAATTCAGCTAATTCTGTTCAGCATGGCGAGCATGCACACTGTGTGGGACCGCTCTCACGGATATAACGCAAAGGGGGAGACGGCTCAATATCAAGCTTCCAAGAAGCTTTCACTCTGCGATGGCTCACGCGTCACAGGACAGTGATACTTTGGCAGGTAGACTGCAACCACCAGCAGGAAACTGAAGCTCAGCAGGCGAAACGATGGTGCATGGTAGATTGGGGAGCAGAAGTACCCTCCCAGGAAAGCCCTGCTGCATAGAAAGGTGGGGACACAGAGGGGTGATGACATGGCGATGGCCACCTGTGCAGCATTGCCTAGTTAGTGACTGGGCAGTTGTATAAATTACTGCTGAGTGAGGATGGGGCCAACATTCTTAGCCTTGCCTTTCCTGCTGCCCTCTCAGTGGGTTCAGGCTTGGTCACCACGTTATCTCTTGCCCTCAAAGGGCTGCTTTATAATTGCTTTATTGGTCCTTAACATCTTTATGATACAAAATCTAGAGGAAGAACAGAGAAAAGCAGAAAGAAGGACAAGAGGTGCATGGCCTGTGCTGGAGACATCTTCTTTTAGAGCCCAAAGCAAGGCTGCACAGAAATGGGGTGGAGGAGGGGTTGTTTGTGTAACTTATTTTAAAGGAAGAATGCCAGAAAACAGGCGGGATATCAGAGGTGTGGCTAGAAGGAAGAGGGAGGATTTAACATGTGAGTGTGGCCTAAGGCTGGGCTGTGAAGGGCATGGTTGCGTTAGTGTTACCCCAGCCATGTATTTAGTCCTTCTGAGTGTGATCCTGCTGCCCAGCTCCAGCCCCTAACGGGGCAGTGGCAGCTGCAGAAAATGTGTCCATGAGCCTATGTGAGAAGTTTCCAGGGACTCAAAACAACAAAACACTTAACAGGGGAGGGAAGACAAGGAGTATTTGCAGGAGAAAAAATTTGCAGGTTCTGTGTCAGCAGGTAAATGTAGGAGCTAGTGCAATGTAAATTGGTGCTGTTAATAAATTCACAGGCTGGGAAGGTAGGAAAATGAGCATTCTGTGTAAATTATAATAAGAGGATCCTCCATGGACTTATAACAAGACTAGAGGCCTGTTACATGATCCATGTACCTGTGGGGTCCCTTGGCCTGGCCTGCACCTGGCCTGGACCCCTCTGGGGATGTTTCAGCCTGATCCCTGCAGGCCGGGCCAAGAAATCCATTTGTGCACTGGGCCTCTAGAATGCATGTAAGATCTTTGATTAATCTCTTCCCGCCCTCGCCTTTTCCCTCTGAGATTCCTCAGTCTGTTCCATGTTTCCATGTCTATGTGTTAAGCATCTACCCCCTGGTGGTCAGTGCACATCATAGCTACAGGTTGAATGGTTGCTTAGACAAATATATATAAATATATATAAATATATATAAATATATATAAATATATATAAATATATATAAATATATATAAATATATATAAATATAAATATAAATATAAATATAAATATAAATATAAATATAAATATAAATATAAATATAAATATAAATATAAATATAAATATAAATATAAATATAAATATATATATATATATATATATATATATATATATATATATATCTCCCAATCGCCTGAAAGAAAAACAGAGATCACCTTAGCATGGCAGAAGACTATTGCCATGACCTGGCCCTCCCTTTAGCCTCATCTTCCGTGACACTTTCCCTCACAATCTGCATTCTAGATCTGTGGTCCTCAGCTCTAAGAGAGGTTGCTCCCCAGGGATGTTTGACAATGTGTAGAAACACTTTTGATTGTCATGACTGGTTGGGGAGAGGAAATTATACTGGCTTCTAGTGAGTAGAGATGAGGGACGTGGCTAAACACCCTACAGTACACAGGAAAGCCCACAGAGGGAGTCCCCACAACTAATCCACATGTCAGCCACACCCAGGGGACAAACACCACCTACACTGAATTTCTTGTAGTTACTCAAACATGACATGGCTCCTCATCTCCAACTTTGATATGACTGTTGCCTCTTCCTTCAAAGTATCCTCGAGTCCGAAGCCACCATCAAACAATTACTCCTCCACATTCTCTCTCAGCTTTCATCATCTTTTGAGAACTTTCACAGAATAACTTGGGTGCTATTTCCTGGATTTTAGTATATACTTTCATCATGGAAAATTTACATTCTTGGCCATTTCTTAATATCTCCTCTTCCCCCTCCACTACACTGTAAGTTCACGGAGGCAATCTGGGGCCAGGTACCTTTTTTTGTTTGTATGTGGTTTTCTGGGTTTTTGTTTTGTTTGTTTTTATTTGTTTTTTATCTTTGCATCTTCAACCTTTGGCACAGTGTGATCAATAAACTGTTGTCTAATGGATAAACAAATAAGTCATTTAATCTCTGGGAGGGTTCTCTCATTTTTGAAATTGGACATAATAATATCTGCTCTGGCTTCTCCACATATTTCTTGTCATGACTGAATGAGGTAGTAGATGGCAAATTTGTCATTTAATGTTTCATAATGATAATAGCTTTCATTTACCAAGCACCTTCCATGTGCTTGCCAGCAGCTGGTAGGATGCTTTACCTGTGACATGGCTAGGGAGGGGTAATTATGCATGAGAAATTCAAGTGACTTATCCAAGATCACAGAGTTAGTTAACAGCAGGTTTGAGGTTCAAATCCAAATTTTAGGACTGAGAAGTAGTATAGACTTTGGTATCACTTTGGAAACCTAGGAGTCCAAATATTGGAAGGTTCCTAAAAATAGGAAATTCATCCAAACAGTCAGGAAAATACTTGTTTTTTCTGTAACCTGACCAACATAGAGGACTTTCTTGGGGAACCTGGAATTTGAATAGTACAAGTCTCCCATCTGGTTAGTTAGAATTTCTCATTGTTTGTGCATGAAAGATGGCTCATTATAGCAACCATGCATAAGAAGGCTGTACTATATGCATTTATTCAGTTAAGTCTAATGTATTATGTAAGGCTTGGTGTGTGCCATTTATCACCAGCAAATGTAATTTATACAGATTACCAGTTGGATAACTTACACAGCTTGTGAGGAGAGCCTGTTACGTGGAGGGTGCTGCCACGACTTCCTCTCAGCCAGTCTGTGGAAGGGTCTGGCAACCTGCACCCCACGTACACCTCACAGTTGTAAATAGCATTAAAGCAGATGGTTAGACCTCATCACCATGGTCCCTTCGAGTGCTTGTGAGAGCCACTGCCAGAGCCTGGAGAGGCGCTACTCACTCGCGCAGTTTGACTTAGAATAGTGCACCGTCTTCAGCATCAGTAGCCTCGTTCAGTCCACCAACCAGAGTTAATGCTATTTAATAGTTGCCTTCCCAGTAAACCACCCATCTCGGTGCTGCATGCAGGAAGCAGAGTCCTTGAGGCAGTCCCTCAGTAAACAAGCACTGGAACCTACTCTGGGCCCAGCTTTGTGCTCAGCATAGAAAATGTGACGTTAGAGGAGGCAGGGTCTCTGCATCAAGGATCAGGGTGATGCTGACTCCAGGGCACAGCTTTCTGCACCCAGAGGTGCAGGCCTAACTCTCCTTTATCAGCTATGTGATTGCAGGAGAGTCACTTCAAACCTCTAATCCCCCATTTCCTCGTCCTTTCACGGGAGAACCTACACCTACTCACAGGATTTGTGTTTTTGTACAAGAAGCCACTGTTTTTGTTTGTTTGTTTGTTGTGTGTGTTTGTGTGTGTGTGTTTTAATGTTTTAATTTATTTCAAAGAGAGCATGGAAGAAGGATATGGAGAAACATCAGTGAGAGAGAAACATCGTTAATAGCCTCCCAACTGGGAATTGAGCCCAAACCCGGGCATGTGCCCTGACAGGAATGGAACCTGTGACCTCTTGGTTCCTGGGTCGATATTCAACCACTGACTCACACTGGCTGGGTAAGAAGCCACTATTTTGACACTAGGTTTAAATCTTCCCTCTCATCCATGCAGGACCAGCCTTGCTTCCTGTTTTGTCTTTCCTGCTAATAGTCAATCACAACCAATATGACTTGGTTCTTTTTTGTTGTTAAGACTGTACTGTTCCCATGGAGACAGAGTAGCATGCTGGTATTTCTTGTTCGTAGAGATCTCCCTTAACACCTTTATCAGGATCTTTGCTTCCCTGGTTTGGTTTGTTCCGCTTGCTCTCTTCCACCAGCTCTGGCTTCTCCATTTTCTCTGATCCCAGCTGTTGGTTCTCTTCTCAGACTTCCATGTTCTGCACCCCAAAAAGAAACCCCTGAACTTTACAGGCTACAACTGGGCAAAGCGTCCTTGATGAAGGATGCCTCTTTAGGCTGAGACCTGACCATCTGCACTGGATAGACTGTACTTGATGTGGGGAAAGATGGACTTGATAAGCTATCACTGTATAACAGCCATTTCATGTGAAGAGACAATATCTTTGTAGCTAGATGAGGAGGGAGAGAAGGAATTAGATGGCCTCCAAGCAAGGCAGGTCCTTGCCTTATTTAAATCTCATGAGGTGTTGTCAAAGGCTGTGTCTATGCTGCAGGGGTCACTATGCCTTGCAGCTGTGGACTATTTTTGCTGTCAAGCTGGAGGGCATTTTACCAGATGCAGTTGTTGAGATGAAGCATTTAGCAAAGTGAAAGAGAACAAGAGAGGTGACCACTATCTTAGTACAACTACTTCTTCCCAAAAGAAATGTTGAAATAATTTTGCTTAGCACCAATTACTTCCCACCAGACCTGTACAGTTACACTGTGCTATGTTAGTGTCATCAGTTGAGTAGGAAAGCCATCGAAAGCGTGGGCATGCAATCTCAGCAAGTCCCTCCACCCGTCTCTCTCCCTTTCTCAATCACTCTGTCTTTCACGTGACCCCGTAAATGCCTTACAGTCACCCCAGTGTTTTTCTCTTATCATTGCCTTAGTCTAGAATGGTCTCCTTGCCCACATCCATGTATACATGCCCCAACTCACCCATACTTCAAGGCCCAGCTTAAGAACACGTAACTTTTTCCAAGTCCATGCTATGTACTAGACACAAACTTAGTTGCTTTATTTGCATAAACTCACTGGATTGTCATATCACCCTCATGAAGTACTATTATTATCCCCACTGAATGGATGAGACACTTGAGGCCTAGAGAGGTTAATGGACTTGCCCCATATCAGACTGCTAATATGAGATGGAGCTGAGATTTGAACCCTAGGATGGGACCCCAGAGACTCGTGCTTTTAACCTCTATTCTCAGTGCCTTCTGGGATCAGCATTGTTCACCTGTCCTGGAGCTCCTATGATAGTTTCTGTTCAGTTCTCCTAAGTTACTGAAATTATGTCCCTTTCCCCTTTCCCCTTCTAGGTTTGATGAGAGCTGAATCTACATCGGTTTTATCGGTTTACTTTTTAAAGTACGCACAGTGGGGACTCAATAAATAGAAGCATTGAAGTGGTGGACCAGAGTCAAACCTTATCCCTTTCTGCAGTGGATGTGCTCTTTTTTACATCCAAGAGGTCACTCTTAAACAGTGAAAACATAGGGCAATATTCTGTGGTTACACAAACACTTCCCTGTCCCCCGTCATTTCTTATAAGCAGTATTTAGGCTGGGAATATAGATGTTTAAGCAGACTGATTATATGTGTTAGGGATTTCTTTTAAAAAGTAGGAGATTTGCCCTAACCGGTTTGGCTCAGTAGATAGAGTGTCAGCCTTGGACTCAAGGGTCCCAGGTTCAGTTCTGGTCAAGGGCACGTGCCTTGGTTGCGGGCACATCCCCAGTGGGAGGTGTACAGGAGACAGCTGATCAATGTTTCTCTCTCTATCCGTCTCTCTTCCTCTCTGTGAAAAATCAATAAAGTATATTTTTAAAAAATAAAATAAAAAGTAGGAGATTTGTCTCCACAGCAGGATATAAGGACATGGAGAGGAGGAAACCATAAAGAAGCCAATTTGTTTTTTTCCAACATGAAAAGAAAAAATACATATAATGTAAGCAAGAAATTATCTCCAAACTCCCAGGGAACCCCCTGCTTGTCCAAACAGACAAAACACACCAATATTCTGTGTGTTTCTGTGGGTTGTTAATTTGGTGCTGGCAGAGGAGAGGAGAAGTATTAAGTGCCCAGAAATGCACATATACAAGACAAGAGGCAGAGGAGCCTGAGATGGAGGGCGTGTGAGGCTACCGAAGGCGTGTGTCATGGAACTTTGCTGGCATGATAGCCACCAGCACATATTGTACACATGCTGGGCACTGGGCATGTACCATTCCCTTTCATCGTTATTCCCATTTTATAAACAAAGAAACTAAGGTTAAGAAAAAGTCTATTAATATGTCCAGGGCTCAAATTTAATATGGTTGAAGTCAAAACTTGAAAAAAAAAAAAAAAAAAACATGTTGCTTCAGAAGGAATTTTGTTATTTCATTGTACATACATGCAGCATTTCCCTTATCTATTCATTTGCCCCTGGACATTTAGGCTGCTTCACACCTTAGTTACTGTGAGCAGTGCTACAGTAAACATGGGTGTGCAGAAACCTCTCTGAGAACTTGTTCTCAATTATTTTGCATAAATACCCAGGAGTGAGACTTGCTGGATCCTATGTTAGTTCTGTTTTTATTTATTTGAAGTTTTACAAAGGCAGGAAATTCTGCAACCGGGGACAACATGGATGAACCTCGAAGACATTTTGCTAGGTGAAAGAAGCGAGTCATAGGACAAATACTGTAGGATTCTAGTTATGTGAGATTTCTACAGAAGTCAAACTCACAGGAGAGGAGAGTCCCGTGGTGTGTGCAAGGGGCTGGGGGAAATGGGGAGTTGCTGTTCCAGGGTGTCATGTTTCAGTTATTTAAGATAAGATGAGTACATGCTAGGGAGTACTGTGCCTGCAGTTCACAACACTGTCCTATACACTTGAAAATTTGTCAAGAGGATAGATCTTATGTTCTTACTATAATTAAGAAAAAATTCTATACACTGGGTCAGCTTAGTGTATAGTCTCCAGGCACTTTTTATCCATCTCAACTCATTCCTGGTGGAGGGACATCCATGTCATGTGGCCTTGGCCTCTACACCTACAGAAGGAGAATGGTCAGCTGCCCTTGATCTGCAGGGAGACAGTGGAAGGAACACAAGCTCAAATGCAGGCTGTCTGAACCTCGATAAAATGAGGATAATCATAAGCACTGCACAGGGCAGTTGAGAGAATTCCGTTTCACAATGCATGCGCCTTGTTTTAGAAACCCGAATCGCTAACACAACGTAAATTATTGTTATCTTTATCTACGCTAAGCTTGTCGAGGTTATTCCATGAGAGAGCCAAGCAACCAGCCCACCAGGGTCTCAGGAAAGGCCCCCAGCTTTAGAAACTGGGGATGCACCCTTCCCTCCCAGATGGGAATGAAACACTGAATAGCTGCTTATTATCCTGCAGCTATAATTGATTATGGGGTGAGAGTTGTTTGGTCGATCCTCCATCACAGTCCTTGAATAAAGGTTGGTAAGTAATAATAATAATTTAAAAAAACCCACAACACATTCTCTCTCAGATCCCACCCACACAACCTCTCCTACTTGTATCTCCTTGAAAATGGTGTTTATGAATATCAGCTTCTGGGAGATATGTTTCTTAGGTTGCATTATCAATAGTAAAAAAACAAAACAAAAAAAACAACAAAAGCCAACAAATTATAATGATTATTTTGATTCCCCACCTCTGGGACCCTGCCTGGTATAGATGAGGGGCCAAGAGGAGAGGGGGAAAATGGGGGGGGTATGGAAAGGGAAAATCCAGGTCCCAAATTTCCAAGCCAGGGGGACATGTTTGTTCTTTAAAATTAAAAACACAAATCGATTTCACTCAAACTCTGAAAGCAGAAATGAATGAGGGATTTGACTGGTAATGTTTAGAAATAAATGATTGCTGGAAATTGATTGTGACTTTTAAAAAACGAGAGGTTCTGCTTTTTTAAAATAAAAAAGAATAGCTGTAATTTACACACACACACACACACACACACACACACACGCACGCATCCCCTTCCATCAGCTCTCCCACTCCCATCTCCCAGACATGGTCCTTCATTCTGCACTCTGCAGCCTGAAGACGGGCTCTGCCCTGGACAGCAGCCCTCTGGATTTGGGCTGATCTAGGCTTCATTGTGCGCGCACGCACACACACACACACACACACACACACATGATGGCAGATCCTTCACCCTCTCTCTGTCACAGCAAGTTTCTATTTGAGAGTAATAGAAAGGATGGAAACTAAGGGTAATGGGAGGTTAGAGACAAATAGAGAGACAGAGAGAAACAGAGAGAGCACGCTATTAAGACAGGAAAAGAGCAAAACAGACACAGAGAATGTGGGGAGATGGGAATTTAGGAGTCAGAGAAAAAGAAATTTAAAAATCTGATTTGAAACTCACTCTTTGCTAACGACTCCAATTATATCATTTTCCTAAACCTAGGAATCTTCTAGGAATTCCCTTTCTCCCTCCCTCCTTTCCTCCCCCCCATAACTTCCCCCTTTTTTGCCCCATGCCCCACTCAGAAAACCATGACCTGAACTATGGTCCATGCCAGCGTCACCACCTTCAGTATTATCACCTCCAT
>PVJC01055251.1:0-10254 GCA_004026665.1 Murina feae
CCAGTATTATATGAAATGCTGAAAGGTATCCTTTGAGAATGAGGAAGAAGAAAAAGGAAAGTAAAAATTATGAACAACAAATATATATCAACGAGTGAATCTAAGAATCAAGTGAATAAAAAATCTGATGAACAGAATAAACTGGTGAATAGAATAGAATCAGAGGCATAGAAAGGGAGTGGACTGACAATTTTCGGAGTTAAGGGTGTTGGGGATGCGTGAAGAGACCGGACAATAATTGTACACCTATGGATGAGGACAATGGGGGGGCAAGGTCAGAGGTTGGGGTGGGAATTGGGAGGAGGGGAGCTATGGGGGAAAAAAGAGGAACAACTGTAATAATCTGAACAATAAAGATAAATTAAAAAAATAAATAAATAAATAAAAATAAAAATAAAAAAATACTATTCCTAACATTTTATTTTGAAAAATAATCCAAAAGGGAGGAAATGTTTATGAGTACAACAATTTTTTTTAAATTAAAGATATCCTTATTGTCCAACAATATGTAAATGGTTACATAAAGTACACAATATCTACTCAATAAGACATTGTACAATAAGTAAAATTTATAATTATGAAGCTTATGGCAACTTAAAAAAACCTATAGATTAAAAAACAAATGCTAATAATATACATCTATAGTGTGATTCCAACTATACTTCCTACTTATACATAAGAAAGTAGGAGAGCCTTCACCCTTTTTGACTCTCTCAGTAGCACCATGGCGCTGGGCAAGAGTATGCGCCTTACAAAAGGCAGCCGAAAGGGAGCTAAGAAGAAAGTAGTAGATCCATTTTCTAAGAAAGATTAGTATGACATGAACACACAAGCTATGTTCAATATAAGAAATATCGGTAAAACACTAGAACTCAAGGAACCAAACTCGCATCTGATGGTCTCAGGGGTCATATTTTTGAAGTGAGCCTTGCTCACCTGCAGAATGATAAAACTGCATTTATACTGAGCTAAATACTGAGGATGTTCAGGGCAAAAACTGTCTAGCTGATTTCCAAGGCATGGATCTTACCCATAACAAAATGTACTCCATGGTCAAAAATGGCAGACCATGATTGAAATTCATGTTGATGTCAAGACTACCGATAGTTATTTGCTTCATCTATTCTGTGTTGGTTTTGCTAGAAAACTCAACAATCAGATTTGGAAGACTTCTTATGCTCAGCATCTACAGGTTTGCCAAATCCTAAAGAAGATGATAGAAATCATGACCCAAAAGGTGCAGACAAATGACTTAAAAGAAGTGGTCAATAAACTGATGCCAGAGAGCACTGGAAAACACATAGAAAAAAGCTTGCCAATCTATTTATCCAGTCTATGATGTCTTTGTTAGAAAAGTCAAAATGCTGAAGAAAACTAAATTTGAATTGGTAAAACTGCTGGAGCTCCACTGTGAAAGTAGCAGTTCTGGAAAAGCTACTTGACATCAGACAGGTGCCAATGTTGAAGGAGCTGATAGATAGAAGCCTCTAGTCCAACAATCTAGTTGAAAGTCAGATATTTAATGGTGACAAATAAAAAAATCCTAATAAAATATCTCATTTGTGACTAAAAAAAAAGCCAGGAGAGTGAAAAAATTAAATGCTCAATTTTTAGATGTGAGAAAAGCACTCTACATTTTAATATCTATCACATTTATATAAAGCATTTTAAAAATAAAGTGAAATTTATATAAAATATTTTATGGCCCTAACTGATTTGGCCCAGTGGATAAAGTGTCAGCCTGTGGACTGAAAGGTCCCAGTTTGATTCCAGTCAAGGGCATGTACGTTGGTTGCAGGCACATCCCCAGTAGAAGGTGTGCAGAAGACAGCTGATCGATGTTTCTCCCTCATCGATGTTTCTAACTCTCTATCCTTCTCCCTTCCTCTCTGTAAAAAATCAATAAAACATATATATTTTTTAAAATATTTTATGTCTAATATAAAACTCTGGCATTCACTAGAGCAATGCTAGGAAATTAATAGAATCTGATTCAATCCTTCCCTTAGCTGCAAATTTGTCAGAGTAGGGCAGTCCTATAACCTATCTTGGCTGCAGGCATCTACCTTATCTGTAAAACAATTGGAAATAATATTGAATTAGTGAGCCTTACACTTTTTTAATCCTGCAATTCTTTGTTCAAACTAAATTGTATGTAACAATAGATGAAAGTAGAGCTCCGTGGCTAAAGTATAAGGAGATAAAGTATAAGGCTCTGCAGGTTGGTTTCATTATCTCTCCCCTCCCTGAATTCTACCTCTGAAAGCAATCTCTGAGAAGGCTCTGAGGAAGTCAGGTAAAAAAAACAACAATGCATTAAAGATTCTGATGGTCCCTTTATATCTACACTATAGTTATTGAAATTTTATGGTCCTTTTCTATTATAATTTTTCATGTATGTATCATATCCTCAACTAGGTTACAAAGACTTTTATGTTACAAACTGTCTCTTATAAATTGGTTTTCCCCATCTAAATTTACTTTGCTATATTCACTGAGAGAAAGAATCATTGAATCAATAAACAAAATAGAATGCTAAAATTAAAATATTAGTATTTTTATTTGCAACAAGCCCGGCCAGTGTGGCTCAGTCGATGAGTGTCAACCTATGAACCAGGAGGTCATGGTTTGATTTCCAGTCAGGGCACATCTCTGGGTTGTGGGCTCGATCCCCAGCAAGCAGCTGGTCAATGATTCTCTCTCATTGTTGATGTTTCTATCTCTCTCTTCCCTCCCCTTTCTTCTTTGAAATTATATATATACTAGTAGCCCAGTGCACAAAATTTGTGCATATTGAAAGGGAATTAATTAGAGGAACGTAATTTGGACTCACTATCTAATATCAATAATATGTGAGCGTGAGGCAGTCCACATTTCTGAGATTCAATGACATGAATTTTAGCTATTACTTTGGCAAATAAATGGGATTTACAGGTATCATTTAAAAGAGCATCCAGCTTAATATTAAAAACTCTGGCTACCAAGTCAGGTCTGTTTTTAACTTTTTCCCAGCGTTGTAAATTATTTGCAATACCTTCCCATTTTTGGTTGCATGTCATGGTTATGAATAAATACAGGCTTGCCATACTTCATTACAATTGCCACAGCATTCTGATATCACTGCTGTTTATTTCTGGGACTACCCTCAGAAGATGATGGAAGTATTATCATTTTACCAATCAGCACATTGTCATTTTCAGATTTTGATTTGAGATAATCCATCAAGCCACTATATTTTTCAACTCTCAACTTAGATTGGTTTGCTTTGATGAAATTTATCTGATTACTGTCCATTTTTTAATATGAATCCATGATAAACTGTTGAGCTAATTTTTCTGTGTTTAAAATATGGCCCATATCCTGATGGCGATGCAATATTTGCACCCATGGAAGCAAAACAAAAGAACTATTTATGGAACAAATATTTTCCATGAAATTTTTACTGTCAGAATCTTCATTTGTCATTAATTTTTTTAAATATACCGGATAATCTGGAAAATGTATATCATTTGGACAGACTTTCCCTTTGCTACAACATCAAGTAAATTTCCCATCGGATGATTTTTCATCAGAGAAATTTACTGATAGGCAAAATTCACATCAAATAGTCATTCCACCACAACTGTGTTTGAGAATTGCATCCTCAGGTACTCTATTTTCTCTGAGAAGACAGTTCCTACAAGTATTGGTAGTACTTGTTGATGACTGTTCTCTAGATATATTCTGTCATTGCCACCACCTTCTTTCAACTTCAAAGGCACGTTGGTCTTTAGACATTTTCTGTCAATAACACCGGTGTTTTTCGGCATCAGAGCGATGTTTTTCCAGTAGCTGGTGTTGAGATACATTCTGTAGCAGGTACCAGCTTCTTTCAAGATCAGATGCACTCTGCTTTGCAGACATTTTCTGTCAATAACGCCGGTATCTTTTGGCTACAGAGTTACGTTGTATCAATAGTTGTTCTTTAGACAAGTCCCACCTCTCTACTATCATGGTCTGAGATTCAGGTAAATGAGAGTCCTGGCTGTCAGGCCACTGAGAGCTGTCTGACCAAAGGCTGATTCTGGCCGATTCTGTGGGGTGGGACTTCCTCCTCCCTTCTGTCAGTTTCCATGGCTGTGATGAGGAAGCTGGGTTGATGGAGGAAGCCACGCCCTCCAAGCTGCCCTCTCTCTCGCTCTGCTCTATGTCTGGCAGTCTCCTGCTCTGCTAAGTACTCCAAATCTCCTGCTCTCTGCCCACTCCTCTCCTGCTCTACTCTGCCAGCAAGGTCCTGGGAGCCCGCAGGCATGGTTAGATGCAGGCGGCCTTGACTCCCAAGGCCAGCAAGGTCCCACGAGCCTACAGGTGGCTTTGGCATGGCAGGTCTCACCTCCTGTGCCGGCAATGATCTCGGTAGCATGCAGCTGTCGTCGTCTCCTGGAGTGCTTGACACCTGCGTATGCAAATTAACTGCCATCTTTGTTGGTTAATTTGCATAGTCACTCTGATTGGCTTGTAGGCATGGCTTATGGGCATGGCTTGAGCATAACAGAGGGACAGTTAATTTGCATGTTTCTCTTTTATTATATAGGAGATATACATATGGCTAATATGCAAAGTGTCCCCTTGGGAGTATGACTGGGAGACAGGGAGTTCAATCACTTGCTATGTTGTGTGATGACCATCAGAGGGCAGCGTGGAACAAAGGAAGGCCCTGGCCGGCAGCTGGAAGGACCCCATTGGCCCTGATCACCGGCCAAGCCTAGGGACCCTTCCTGTGCATGAATTTCATGCACCAAGCCTCCAGAATATATATGACATGATTCAGCAATAAGTTGTCTTTTGATTAATCAAAGTTACATATAAAGTACACATGAATTAGAATTTTTCAAAGAACTGCAATAAAATTAAATTGGAATAATTTAGGCATATTAACCAGTATTTTCTGAGATAAAAGCATTAAAGATAAAACTTACCTCATAGGTGCAAATCCTCTTGCATCCTAAAATTCCCAAGATATTTTTAGTTCATGACTTGGGTAGAACCAAAGCAGGTTTACCTCCACTATTCAGGTTTATTATCTAAAAATCCTTATAGAGAATCTACATTACCCCTGTGAAGTCTGATGTGTTTGGCCTAATGGATATAAATTCTGACAGTATTATTCTTTCTTTACCATGTTTAAAATTCTCACCATTAGAATAATTTCCCTTGGATAAATGATGATTAAGAAGACAAATGAGTAAATACCTTCCTTCTAGCAAGCAGATGTTTCACTAATCTGTTATCATTGATTAATTGAATTAGCTAGTGGTCTTCCAAGAATGTATAAAGATCCTATGGTTGAAGGATTGGAAAAGAGAAAATTAGATAGAGGAAACATTGCCAAACTCTCAAGAAACAGAGCAAGAATTGTCTATAATTCTGGAAGGTAAAGGATAAATATGTGGAAAGGAACAAATAAAAGGGAAAATCCTGCTTATCAAAATGGGAAATATAAGTCAATGATAGCCGAACCACTTAATAAGACATTCAACTATATTAAGGTGACCAGACATTCCACTTTTGGCAGGACAGTCCCAATTTTTAACAGTTTGTTCCGCATCCCACGACATTTTAAAAAAGTCCTGATTACTCTTTGTAATATTTTAAGTAATAATAATAAAAAAAGAACCCCCTCTCCCCCCGGTCAATGGTATACCGCTTTAAATCTGGTCACCTTAAACTATATATCCTCTTTCAAAAATCAAAACCACTTTCCAATGAAGAGCAAAGACCCAGACTAGTCTCAGATGTAGAATCCAGCTATTCTCATGGTAGGGAGAAGGGCTAGGGAAGGATGTTAGAGGGATCCCACACTTTGATACTTCAACTTCGGGGACACTACATAGTTCTACATTGTAGTTGCTGAATGCCATGCACTCTTCAGTGATTACCTTATGACTCCTATCTTTGAAGTGAGAATCAGAATAAGAAACTTATACAAAGAAGAATGGACCTCAACTTTCCTAAGACACAGAGTTTGGCAGCCAACTGAGGCCCAGTTAGGACTGATCCACATGAACTGATTATATGGTCATAGTAGCCTAGGAAGTACATTTCCTCTTAAGATTTCTGAAATATCTCTCTGCCTTTCAATTAATCCATTGCTAACATTCTTTTTTATAGCATGGTCAGCTGCTAAACAGTGATAATGATAGTTTTTATTAACCCAGAAAGTTCAGAGGGACAAGGAAGCAGAATGTGTCTTGGCTCCAGGGCATAAGACAACTTTGTAGAACAGTGCTGTTAAAATTTACAGTTGTCAGAAGCATCTCCTGGCTGAATTCAGATTCAAGATACCGCCATTTATAACATATTTGACAAAGCATATTTTAAGTCTTCCAGAGAATATTATTCCCCAATGTCCTATCAGTAGGGATTTCCATGGAAAGACAAATACATATTTAACATAACCTCATGCTTCTAAATTCTTCCTAAAATTATCTTCATTTTAATAATCAAACTACATTAAATCTGTATCTAAATATTAAGAAAAAAGATAACTCAATCTTCAAAGTTGAACATTTCTCCCACTTCTCTCATTGTGTCCATAAAAGAGTGAAAATATTTTCAATTTCAAAGCCTAGAAACTTCTATTAAATATTGCCCACAATTAACTTGTATGTTAGCCAGTTATATTTTTTAAATTTTCCAGAAATTGCACAGATTACATGCTTCAAAATTGCCCTTTTGGCTGGTCTCAGGACAGATTGGAAGGAGTTCCAGAAACCTTGGTAACTGCCACTTACTCAAATTCCACAGAACAAACTGTTTTGGCTCTATATGAATCCTATAAGAACCTGAGAATGATGAACAAAAAGTTTATTCAGGGCCAAGTACACTGTGCATGGCATGTTATATGCTCTTAGTTCTGAAATTTATTAAGTACCCAGGCCCAGACATAAAAATATCCAGCACATATCCCAGCAAAGTTGTATCATGGAGAATTCTAACTTCTAATATTTAAGGATTTGTCACAGGGAGGCATTTGGGCTTCCAGAAGTCATGGAATGACCCTTATTAACCTAGGCCTATTATCTGCCATTATATGAAAATTTTGGGGGAGACACAGAAACACCTCAAACTGTCACTGGAGGTTATTGCTAATATTACTGCTATTACTCGCCTCTAAAGGCCTAAGTCAGAGATGTCCAACTGGTGCACACTGGTGTGCATCCAGTGGTTTTATAGGTTTACTAGAGGCCCGGTGCAGGAATTCATGCACAGGTGGACTCCTTCAGCATGGCCTGTAGGGATTGGGCTGAAACCAGCAGTCCTATGCTGCCTGCAGCTCCTGCCTGCCACTCTCGCTCATCCCAGTCCCACTGCATCTGCCATGGGCTAGCACCCAGTCAGTCCTGATCGAAACAGGATCTTGCTGACATAGCGGCTCTCACCAGCCATACACCCTCAGTCTGGCACCTGTCACGTGGGAGGTGGGGGGAGAGGTCAGGATGCCCTTGCCAGCCCAGGATCTAGATCCATCCTGCTGACGTTCGTGCCAATTGTCAGGAGCCACCTGATGGCCACTTTTATATTGTTTCTTCCTTGCAGAGCATCTAGGGAGAGGAAGCGGCCTCCGTGCCAGAGGCTGACTTCCAGGAGGCCTGCGGCGCTCTCAGGATTGTGCAGGCAATGACAGTCCATCAGTGCCTAGCCCATTCTCAGGAAATTGGACCTGCAGGACTACTAAGGGAGTGGCTACCACAGGACTCGTGGGCCTCCAGGACAGGTCTGTCAGCTGAGTGGCACTCCCACTGTGGGAGCACACTGCCCATCAGGGAGGCAGCTCCTGCATTGAGTGTCTGCCCCCTGGTGGTCAGAGTGCATCATGGCAACCAGTCAACTGGTCATTTGGTTCCTTAGGCTTTTATATATATAGATGAGAGGTCCTCTGTGCACTGGTAGGGTACCTAGGAGCTACAGCAGCTGACCGGGTACCCCGTCCCTTCACCTGGCCGACTGCTGCCACCAGGGACTCTCTCCCAGGGTCTCCCTCCCTTCCCCTGGCCGGCCCAACCACCTGGTCAAACTCCTGGAAGAACTCTCGGTCGAGGGAACAATTTATATACTACACTTTCATTATATAGGATGTGGAAATATTAATCCACTCAGGTTTGGGGGCTGAAGCTCCTCCATCAGATAACTTTGATCTTAATAAGGATTTTCCAGAATTTTCTAGTCAGAAATTAGGATCAGGCTCATTCTGTACCCACAGATGAAGAACACAAGATGTGACAGCATGCTGTACCTACTGCTCTTCTGAGCTTCCCCAGGGAAGTGATTTATTACCTGGATGTCTGCCTTAGCATACTGGGGTAGCCACATCACCACTCACATTGCTCAACAGGCCTATGGAGCTGATAGAAGAGTTCACACTCAGTAAGTGAAGAAAGTTGCTCTCCCTCCAGTGAGCACCCTCTACCTTTGCCTTTCCCCTCCCAGCCCAGGCACAATACCATTACCTTCCTCACTCCTAAACTCCAAGAGCCCTTCCTTTACAGCAATAACTTGTTTGTTAAGCCCATTTCTTAAAGAAATTAATTTACTTCTGCCTATCTAATTTGCCCAATAAATGTGCTTTTAAAAAAAGAAACAGAAGAAGTGAAGAGAGACAGCCCAGAGATGTGTTCAATTTTCAGAGAAGAAGTGGGGGAAGTCATGGCCAATGTAGCTCCAAGCCTGTCTCCTAATCTCTGTCTTCCCATATACCAGTGATTCTCAACCTTCTGGTCATTTAAATACAGTTCCTCATGCTGTGATCCAACCATAAAATTATTTTCGTTGCTACTTCATAACTGTAACGTTGCTACTGTTATGAATCATAATATAAATATCTGATATGCAGGATGGTCTCATTTGATCCCCAAAGGGGTTGCGACCCACAGATTGAGAACTGCTGCCATATACCAATACTTCCATCTGTTTGTGCCATCCAGGAGCATTCAAGCTGGCTACAGAGTAAAAATGCATGTACATTCTGCAATTAAAACTTAATTGTTTAAAAAATTTTAATATAAAAAAGCACAATTGGAACTGAAATGCATTTGAATTCACCACAAAAAATTTTAGCATATTTGATATTGAAAGAAAAAGAGATTTCACGACTTGTCCGGGCCAAACCCACTAATCAAAATAGAACACTCGAGGAAACAAGATGGCGGCATAGGGTAGACACTGTAAATGCAGCCGTGAATAACTATTTCAGAAAAACCTCGAAAAGAACACACGAACATCACTCGCACCCACAGGAAGGCTGGCTGAGTGAAAATCCTACAACTAGAGAAGAGTCTGAGACTCAGAGGAGTGGCGGAAGCAAAGTACAGAGGTACGGAAGCGCGCGCACGGGGCTCGGGGAAGGGCTGGCGCCGGGGGACGCGGTTCTTTTCCAAAACGGAGAGAGCCACAAGTCCCCAGCGGCTCTGAACTCCAGTTCCAAGCGAGTTTCTAAGGACCCAGACACCCAGAGAAGGGGGACTGACTGGCACCAGGAGGAAATTCAAAGCGGGTTTCTCTTAGCGTTGCTTGCAGCAATTACCGTGGGACACAGAGACCTGGTGTCTCTCAGCGCAGCACTGAAAAGCGCCATAGCTATTTGCTCTGCCCTGCCCTGTAAACTCCCCGAGGCCCCGCCCCCTCCCAAGCTGCAGAGGTTTTTGCAGATAAAAGACTGAGTAGCCTAAGGCACAGGCTTAATCAACGCCTCCTTAAAGATACAGGAGCCAGCCCCAACCCAGTGGCCAGAGTGGGACTAACCTAAACAAAACAGATCCACAAGGAACGCACTCGGGGCAGATGCAGTGAGCATAAAAGCTCCACTGAAACAACTCTTGCCCCATAAGGGTGTCTCCAGCACATAAATTCTCCCACTATAGACACAGCTGACTCTCATAACCAAGTGGCTTAGAGGTTAATCCCTCGCAGTGATCGCCTAAATCAGAAAGGAAAGCAGCCAAAATGCGGAGATGAAACAGGTTACAAATGACAGAAATGGAGGAAAGAAAATGACAGGATATAGAGTTCAAAACCAGGGTTATTAGGTTTTTCAAGAAAATGCTAGAGACTGCCGATAAATTTGATGAGACCCTCAAGGATATGATAAAGGACCAACTAGAAATGAATCATACACTGACTGAAATGAAGAATATTATACAGACATCCAACAGCAGACGAGAGGATCGCAAGAAGCAAGTCAAAGATATGAAATATGAAGAAGCAAAACCCACCCAG
>PVJC01055252.1:0-10252 GCA_004026665.1 Murina feae
GACCCCAAACCAAAGGGAACATGAGCCCACTCATCAGAGGGTCCTGCAGCCTCCATCGCCCCTTTGCTCTACGTTGGCGCCCGAGGGGGCATTGCACTTACCTGGCCCTCCGCACCACGTCCCCGTGCAGGAGCAGCCGCAGGAGGAGCAGCACCGTGCCCTGCAAGGCCAGCTGCACGAAGGCCCAGCCCAGGAAGCTCATCCGGAAGGGGCTGGCGTAGGTGTCGACGCCCAGGCTGTGGGTCAGGTCAAACTGGATCTGGTTGTAGCAGAGATCGATCAGGCCTTGGCCCAGGCAGAATTGGGGAAACAGGAGGAAGACCCACTTGAGGACCTCGTAGATGGTCTGCAGATTCTGCGCAGGGAGAGAGGGAACAGAAGCCCAGCTCAGTGCTGCTCACACGCACAGCTCTCCTACGCCCCCCCCCCCACACACACACACACACCATGCCCAATCCCAGCCTCTGCTACACTCTCTGCGGCCAGCGCAGTGGGACTGTCTACTCCACAGCCCGGGACTGAGGATGCCTCCTGGCTGGGTGGGACCCACCAGGGCCCAGTGTCTCCCTGTAAGATGGAGTGTCTTTCCCATGCTGCCCCCCACTGGTTCGGGGGGATCTCATCTGTCTCCCAGGCTGGAGTGGAATTCTCAGGACGAACAGACCTGAGTCACCAGGCCTGACAGGTGGGATTCGGGTGAAGTTTCAGATCGCAGAGGTGGTGCTGAAATGAGCTATGGCTTTCAGGTCTGCTGGGATGAAATGAATGTACTCTTCACGTGAGGAGGACATGGATTTGGGGTCAGGGTAGAATGTTATGGACTGAGTGTGTGCGGCCCTAATAGCCATCTGGGGAGGCCCTGCCCCACGATGACATTGGGGGGAGGGAGAAGCTTTGGGGAGGTGACTAGGTTTGGTGAAGCCAGCGGCGCTGACCTGAGCCCTGGTGACGATGGCCAGCAGCCGGGGCATGGTGGTCATGAGCAGGGTGCAGAGGCCCAGGATGAAGTTCAGCGAGACGTAGGCAATGAAGGCGACGTCTGCGCTGGGGAAGAGCCTGGACATCAGGTACATCCACGGGAGGGTCGCGTACCTGCACATCAGGTGGACACGTGCTTCCTTCCCTGCTTATTTGCATGAGGATGGAATGACCGGCCCGCCCGCCTTCCTCACTCGGTGGACAGTTTCCTGGCTCCGGGGGGCCTGGCACCCTCCCCTCCGGCTCTCGGCACCTCGTTCCCGCAGCCTCCCCCATGGAAGCAGCCTCAGCGCTTGACGGGAGCAAGAACGCAACCCACGGTGGCTCAGGGCCCCCGGGCTTCCTGCAGGACACAGGCCCAGGCTGAGCGGCCACATGGCTCGTCACGTCACGCACCCGAACAGCACCAGCAGGAGGGCTGTGGCCGCCAGGTTCTCGCGGAAGGTGAAGGCTGGCAACCCGAAGGCCGCGACCACAGCGACACACAGGCCGACGGAGACCAAGTAGAAGAGCTGAGGAGACAAGGGGGCACCTGTGGCAGCTGCACTGACCGCCAGGCCGCATTCTGTCCCACAGTGCAATGCGTTTACAGTGCACGTCGCAGGCTCCGCAGCCGGGCTGGCCTGTCCCCAGGCTTGTGTGTCCAGGCCCAGTGCCCTGGTGTCATGGAGAGGGACCTGGAGCTGGGCTTGCAAAGGATGGTCCCTGAAAAATGAGACAAAGGCCGGACCAAAGCCAATGCGACCAGTGCCCTTCCAGGAAGAGGACAGGACACAGATGAGCACAGGGTGGCCATGGGGACACAGGGAGAAGGCAGGGGCCCCTCCAGCGCCTGTCCTCTGCCCTTCTCCCTGGGAAGCTGTCATCCCTGCGTGTTAAATAGTGGGCATGGCAGCATGTGGCACGGGGACAGGAGGGAGCCAGGACTGGGCAGCTGCCCTGCTCTGAGTGGGCGTGTATCGGGGCCGGGCTGTGTCCTCTCCTGATCCGAGTGTCCCTCAGTAGAAGTGGGGAGCCAGGGCCAGCCTTTCTCGGTCTGGGCTGATACCTTAAGCCTCACGGGGCTGACGAATGAGCGGACTCAGCCCCATGGCCCGGGCAGGATCTGAGGCAGGTCTGGGAAGTGTCCCTGTCCCAGAGCCCAGGCGTCGCACACAGGCAGGTGGGGAAAACCTAATACTGCGCCCCCGGAAAGACTGAGATTCCAGGCTGTGGCCGCAGACACCACAAGCCCAGCTACATGTTCAAAAGGGCCCAGTCGGCTGAGCTCCACGCTGTGTCCAAGGCAGGAGACTGCCAGGAGCCGCTGGTGACGCATAGGACTTCACCTGAAACACTCTGCCATGCAATGATCCCTGACACCCATCCCCCCAACACCCATTCACGTCTCAGGTGGCCAGCCCCCCAAATAACAGCACACACACGTGTGCACATACACACGTGCATGCATACACATGTGCACACATGCACCCGAAATACACACATGTGCGCACACATGTGCACACACGAACAGGTCACGTGCATGCAGGGACTCGGGCAGTACCCACACCTACCATGCCGTACAGGAAGTTAGCGAACCAGTAGGCCCCGTAGCCCAGGCCACTCAGGTGCTGCAGCCTCTTGGCTCCGGTCACCCGGTCCCTGACCACAGAGCTGCCGATGGAGGCATCCAGGATGGAGACGCCCAGCACGATGCAGAGGGCCACACCGCACTGCCGGATGCTCTCCAGGCTGCGGGGGGGGGGTGGAAAAGCAGCTCATCAGGGGGCGAAGAGCAGGGCCTCTGCCTGCAGGTGGGACAAGCCATGGAAACCTGCACTCATCAACCCCACCAGCTTTCCAGCAGGGGGCACTGCTCCCACATGCAGGGCATAACCCAGGAGGGCAAAGCTGAGGGACTTTGCGAGGCTGCCCGTCTCCAAGTCTGCTCCTGACCCTGAACCCAACCTCCAGTGAAAAGGAAAGATGTCCGGAGTGGCCGTGCGGGGCTGTGGCTTCGGCCAAGGTTGGCCCTGGCAGACAGCGGCCCCCAGGGAGTGGGGCAGGGCAGCTACTCCGCGTGCTCACCAACTCTGCGTGCCAGCCTCCCTCAGGGCAAGTGCAGAGCCGCATCATCCCCACGTCACCCAAAGAGCTCGCCCCACGGCCGCCCCCACCCCACGTCTGTCCCTCAGCTCACATCTTGTCCTCGTTCAGCAGGGCCCCTCCGTACGGCTGACTGTAGAGCGTTATTCCTGCGGAAGAGGGGGAAGTGAGCCTGGGCCCGCCCCTGCACAGGTGCCGGGAGCCCCCGAGCGGCAGGCCTCTGTGCCCATGAGGACTCCTGTTGGCTCTGCCCAGGCTGGGGCGCTGGTGCCTGGGGAGGGGACGCCCACACGCGTGCTGGACACACATTACGACAGGCCCGGTGCTGACATGGGGACACACTGACCTTGAACTCTTACAAGCCTCCTGTGGCCTGAGTGGGCGATTCCCACTGGGGCCCAAGAAGCTTTAAAACATGTGACACCTGACTATCTAGTCAGGGCACCAACCTCTCTTCCCTTCAATCGTCAATTTAAAAAATGATAGTAGCCAACACAATGGCCGTCCAGTCTTGACCCATAAACACACAGGTCGTATACTAGAGCTGCATCATTTTTCCTTGGCCCAAACATAACTTACACTTTAGAGAGCTGCAATGACACTCCATGGACGGCTACAGCAGCTCAGCCAGCCATTTCCTACCGGTGGGCCCACCTGGTCTAGGCCAGGACCTTCCCGTGGCCTGAGAGTGACCCCATGCGAACAGGCGTCACCCTAACCTGCCTCACATGCAGTTCCCTGCTTAACGCTGGCGCCTAACACTCTGGCTGCCGTGTCTTTAAATATCTCCCCTCCCCAGCCCCCACTGCACCTTCCCACCACCTGTCTGTGCTCTGTCACTTCCCAGACCACCTGAGCCTGTCCAGCACCTCAGCCGCAGCCAGCCCTCCCTCCCGCACGGTTCCAGAGGGTTCTCTCTAACAGATAAGCTGGACATGCCACTCTCATTCCCAAACGGCAGAGCAAGCTGCCCTCTGCCTGTCGGATAAAGGCCACACTCCTCTCTGTTGGTCCAGCTCAGCCGGCCTGGCTTCAGACGACCTTGGAGAGGTCAAGCCCCTCCACTCCCTCCTGTATGGAAAGATGCAATGAGACCAGAGATGCCTAGCATCCAGGGGCTCCCCTCCGCTCCACACACGCTCCACACGGCCACTGCCCTGCTGCAGCCTCACGCGCGCTTCTGTTCCCAGCCACCCCTTTAGCGTGCATTTTACTGTTATTCCAAAGGACAGGGCCCCCGAATAAGGAAGCCCAACGTATTTTTAAAACCAGTGGCGAGGGAAACCCAATATGGAGGACAGGTGAGGAGGACGAGGTGCTGGGACGCTGGGCAAATGTTTCCCTTCATGTCTACTTGGCTGGCGTGTCGGCAACAGCCGGTGAATAAACTGCGTGCAGAGGGCCGGCTGGTGCTTATACATCCTTTTCCTTCTTTTTGAGAAAGATGAGATGAATTTGGTAAATTATAACTTGCCCCACCCCGCCCCCCACAAGTGGAGCACCTGGCATCCCCGCAGCCAGTCATCCACTCTGCGCCCGAGATGAACCTGTCATTTGCCAAAATGGGCCTGGATGTGGACCATAGCCCACATAGACATGACGGGCCGAGGCCCAGCCCGAGGCGGTTCCAACCTCCCTTTCCGAGGTCCCGGCGATGGCAGAGGCTGCCTCAGGCCCCAAGAATCCTGCCCGCAGAGTGGGAGCAGGCGCGCCCGTCCCTGTAAGGCCAGCCCCGCGAGGGAGAGCTCTCCGGTCACGTACCCCCAGCACAGCAAGGTCAGCCCCCAAGTAGGGGGAGCCCATAGTGACCTGACACAGCAGAGCCTGTGACTGCGTGAGTGCAGCTGACCGCTCACCACCCTTCATGCTCCTGTCCCGAATCTCCTGCTTCTCTCGCTAGTAGAGCGCTGGCAGGAGGGAGAGGCTGTGCAGCCTGAGCGAGGGCCTCACCGTACTGTCTCCAGTCTGCGGCCGGCGGCAGCAGCCTCCACAGGAGGAGGTTGCTCAGGTGGTTCAGGTAGGAAGGGAGGGCGTGGAAGGCCTTCTGGTGGTACCACACCTAGAAGAGAAGCACAGCTGCAGGCGCTCAGGCGGCCGCACATCTCGCCAGTGCTTCTCAGACACCAGGACCACGCGTGTCCCTCAGCCCTGCGGGACCTGAATGCTGCCTCAGAGTGATGCCTGCGCACAGCTGACTGTGAGCTGTCAGCTCCCGTCCGCTATTTTCACATTTATCTGAAGCATATAATTCACAGCTAAAAATAGATTAATTTTCCCCAGAACAAATGTGAATGTTGCTCTATAATTGTATTCTCACAGCGAGAAAAAAACCTAAACGCATCATCTTTTTTCTTTCTCGGTTGGTAAGCTAATGAAATTTGACCTGCAAATTAAAAGTGAGGAAAGTGATAAAAAAAAAAAAAAAGATTACTTTCAAATTAATAACTGAACGTGGAATATGATTTCTTAAAATCAAGGGAGCTGAGCATCTGCTGATCGTGGAGAATGAAGCCGCCCAGCTGCCAGAGCAGAGGATGATGAGGGAGGAAGCAAGACGGATGACGTTATTAAGTTGACATCATAAGTAACATAAGAGGTGCTGGTTGAGCCATCAGTATCCATATTTCAAAATACTCATATTTAGAGAATTTTTAAAAACCATCTCCATGTGGAAGGCTGGCAAGTGTCTTGGAGAAGTTAGTGCATCGCCCGGGCTGGTACGCCTCAGTGGCTGAGCGTCCCGGCTCCGAAAGGTCACAGTTAGATTCCGGGTCAGACACATGCCCGTTGCAGGCTCGATCCCCAGTGGGGGCATGCAGGCAGCCTATGCAAGTTTCCCTCTCACATTGATGTTTCTCTTTCCTTCTCCCTTCCTAAGTAAAAAACACTTTTTTAAAAAGAAAAAGTACATCAACCAGCAAATTCCGGTCCTCGCCCTGTTGACCAACAGCCTACCCCTCAGAACACGCCGTCCTGGGACAGACCCCCGCTGCAGAGCTGCGGCTGCTCCCAGAGTGTGTGTGCTCGGGGCCGGCCAAGCTGTCCCAGCTGATGCCGCGTCAGGACCAGCTCTCAGTCCCCGGGCTTCCAAGCCCTGTCTTCCCACCTGTCACACCGTGCCTGACGCTTACCGGGGATCCTGTGTGGCAAATCTGATGCCCACGGAACAGCTAAGTGGTAAATGATTGTCCATGTAGTGAAAACACACCCATGTAAACAGGAAGGCTAGGGTGAGTGCGGTGAAAAGCTACAATATTCTTAGGGGAAATGAACAAGTGTTGCCTGCTAAAGGAGGGGCCGCTGAACAGTCTACACAGCAAGTTAACGTTTCATCGGGGATCGACATGTGCAGGTGAGTGAGGCCCTGTGGCCTCCCTGTGACAGCCCTGTTGGGGCTCAGCACCTCTGAGTTCCTGCTGGTGGGAGCCCTGTCCTCCCCATGCTCATCCCCTCACCTGAGGAGCCCTCTGCACATTCTCAGCGGCACAGGGAACCATCCCTAAGGCACAGAGAAGTCCTGCTGGGCCCCTACGTCTGTATGGTCTCTGGGCCTCACCTCCAGACTCTGGAGAGGGGCCGGCTAGTGTGTGGGACATCCCATCACCAGGGACCTGGGATGCTTCCAGATGTCCTGCCCCAGACACCTTCCCATGTGCTTCAGATCTACTGGGTGGGTCTGGTCTTTGCCAACCGTGGCTGTGTGCTCCGTGGCTATAGGAAAAGGTCCTCATTCTCGCTTGGGGCTTGGACTGTTTTGGCTCCACATGCTGGGGTTGGCCTGGTTCCTCCCGAGCCCACAAATATACCTGGATCTCAGGCATGTGACATCCTAAATGCCTCCCAACAGGAGAAACAAACAAGAACTATTACCTTTGCCAGGTTTTCTGGTTTTGACAGGTTTGAGTTCCCATCTTGAGCAGGATCCAGGCCTCGCCCTCCGAAAGACCAGCCCCCGAGCCTGGGGACAGGGAGCACAGTCAGGGCTTTTCCCAGGGTACACAGGGCCCCCACACAGGCGTGCAGGGCCCCACACGGACACTCATCCTGACCGCACTGATCTTAATGGCCCTGGAAGAGCAGCCAGCTGAGCATCTGCCCCGGTGGCATGGCCACAGAGGAGGGCTAGTGGCAGAAGAAACGGCAGTTCGCAAGGCCGGGACAGAGAGCTGCTCAGACAGGAGGCCTGCAGGAGGCTCCACCGTGGCTGCTAGAACTCACCACCTGGTGAGGAACTAGGCGCCACGCACAGGACGTGGCCGCGATGGCCACACTCTAATCGCGACTCAGGCTCCTTTCTCTGCAGACCAGCTACTCTGAGCCCCGTGCTCCCTGCGACCTGCTGTGCTCCCGCTCTTGCTCCCTCAGTGAGGTGCAATCTGCCTCGTTCTGTGCAGTGGGGCTGTGGCTGCGATTTAAAGCCACGAGAGAGACTCTTCCTGCTCCCCCGCCCCTGGCTCGCCACCGAGGCCCAGGGAATCCACACACAGCAGCTCTCCCTGCAGCCCACGCAGAGCGGGGACACACGGCCTGGGGCACTGAGAGCAGAGGGTCTGCGGCACAGCTGCTCCCACTCTGGGCGGTGACGTGACCAGGGGCCGCCCAGGGCATGTCAGTAGTCGGGGGCCTGTTACTCCAAAGCGTTTGCGAGACTTCATGTCCTAAGGACACTGCACCTGGAGCAGCTGGCCCTGCCCAGGGCTCCCCGGGCTCCGCACCCACCTGGGACTCTCCCCGGGCGCCAGCAGGTACTCCTCTGGGCGGAGGGCCGACAGGTTCAGCAGCGTGTGGCCCCGGAGGTCAGTCAGGGAGGGGGCCCGGACACTGGTGTTGGGGCAGCTCTGCAGGTGCTTGCAGGGAGATAGAACAGAAACGTGTTTTTAACCCACACAAGCAGGTTTGCTGACGTTGCTAAGCGTGACATTGCTGCACACTCAATTCCTACTGAAGTCCACACTCTGATTTCTCAAACTTCCTCCAGGAGCGCCGCTGTCTGCGATGACACAGAACCTCCGGGACCTGGGCGCCAATTACATTTGGGAACTTGGAATGCGTTTCGGTGTGAGTTTGGGCAGATTGGTGAGCACTGGCACTCGAAAGGGAAGTGCTTCCTCGCTCCTGTGACCAGTGGAGAGTCCGCGACGCAGTGGGGGCGGTAAGTCCGAGAGCGATGGGTGAGTTGGGGGTGGCTTCTTTCCTAAGGGCCTCAAGCAGGAGCCAAACCACTCCTCTCAGGTGACTCGTTGGCTCAGAATCATGGACTCACCGCCCAGCAGGGGGGAGGCCTGCCCGGTAGGACCAGGGCGGCGGGGGCACAGGGCGCCCTGCCTGCCACCTTGGACCCGGGTCCTGTGCTCCTCCCCATCTCTCGGGACCTTCAGGGAAGATCACATCTGAGGACCATCACGACTCCAGGCCGTGACACTGGGCTTTTGCGTCAGCTTCCGAAGCCTGATCCTCCTCCTTTTTGTAACCAGGATCCCACATAAGCTGCTGACTGGCCGACAGGCCGACGCCTGCATCAATTGCCCGTTGAGTTTTCCTTTGAGATGAATTCCCATCGGTTCTCCAAGTGGATCCCGACCTGCGCTCCTCGCAGGTGGGCCAGCCTGGCCTCTGCCTGGCCTCGATGCCAGCTCCTCTGCCTAGTAGGCATCAGCTGTCATCAGGAGACCGAGTGGCATCTTCGCATTTCACCCCCATCCTCAGAACTCACGTAAGGAACATGGGACAGGAGTCCGGACACCCTGCCAGGATGTGGGGAGACTTCCCCCCCAGGCGATTCCAGCTTCCCGTCTCAGCTGAAGCGGAAATGAGGGGCCGATGTGAAGCCCACGTAACACCCGTAACATCCGAGTGTATGAAAGCTCACTTTGTGGGATGAACCTTCCCAACAAGGGGCAGCTCACCACGTCAAACAAAGCCCCAAGAGAAATGGAGATTTTATAAGTGAAGTAAACATTGCTACTTGAGGTTTAGACTTTAAAAACAACAACCACAGGATGCCACTGAAACCTACCAGGCAGCCACAGGAACCCGGGGCTTCTGGGCGAGACAAGGGCTCTGGATGCCAACAGGAGGCGTTCATCCTGGGAAACAACAGGACTGAGTAAGGCTCAGGCTGTGAGCTGCGCTCTGGGCGAGTCCCATGGACAGGCACAGGGCTGGCTGCGGGCACTGCCCCACAGGCGCCCCCTGCAGATGCCAGTCTGAGGACAGGGTCTCCAGTTCTCCCGGTGATGCTCTGCCGTGGATGCCCGGCCAGGCCCCCTGGACGTGGGGCGAGTCCTGGTCTCTAACCCCAGCACCTGCAGCAGCACAGCAGGCCACACACCCGGTGATCCCTGCTGCCTCCACCTGACAGACACACACTTGGCCATCGTTTGAAGGGAACCAACTGCTCCGTTTCCGCGTGGAGAAAGCTGCACCACAGGACTGTTACGAAACACCCGGCAGCCACAGTTCAAAACCCTTTTTACTCCAACGCCCCCGAGCTTTTTCCTCGCAGGCCTCATACTGTGAGCTTACGAATGTCTGTAAGTCAAACACTACTTTAGTGAGAATATTCCTATTTACTCAGGAATTGGGAAGGAAGGGAGGCAGCTGACATGGCCAGGCCGCAGCACAGGCTCCGGGAGTCCTGGGGCAGGAACGCTGGGGCCTGGCAGTGAGGCGGCTCCTCCCTCAGCTGCGGGGATGGGCCAGGAGCTTAGTGGCCTCTGCAATGGGCAGAGCACAGAGCACAGAGGGACACGTGTCCGCCCAGTGAAAAGAACCCGTGTTCCTATTACCCTGTGGGCAGAGTGCAATTCCACCTCATTTTCTAAAGTATAAAAGCTGATGTCAAGCCTCCCCAGTCCTCCTGCTCCTGGGCAGTCACCCCAGGGTCTCGGGCTGGAGACTTAAAGAGCAGGCGGCGACCACGCCTTTCCTCGGACTGCGATCCGACCCTTGACCCTTACTCCTTAGCTGACTCCTTTCACTTCTCCCGCTCCTGCTAGCGAGCGTTTGTAGCAGCGAATTTCTTCCAAAACCGAGCCCTCTTTGTTCTAAGCCTCCCTTGCTCTCCTCCCTTGCCCCCTCTTGGACAGGACTGCCAGGCCGCCCAGGAGGACCCTCCTGTGGCTGCAGTGGAGTCCTGCACAGAGAGCTACGCCCCTCCCCACCTGGCTTTAGAAGTTCAGCAGGAATA
>PVJC01055253.1:0-10372 GCA_004026665.1 Murina feae
ACTGTTCATTTCTCCCTACCCCATTCCTGGCTACTGCCATTCTACTTTCTATTTCTAAGAGTATGACAATTTCAAAAGCTTGCATCTATATGCAATCATACCATATTTGTCTTTTTTATTATATCACTTAGCCTAATGTCCACAGGTTCATCCATGTTGTATCATACACACACACACACACACACACACACACACACACTAGAGGCCCAGTGCATGAAATTTGTGCACTGATAGGGTTCCTAGCAGCTGCTGGCTGCTGGCCAGGTACTCCCTCCCTTCCCCCGGCTAGCCCCGCCCCCTAGTCAAACTTCCAGATAAACTCTTGGTTGAGGAGACAATTTGCATACTATGCTTTTATTATATAGGATATTTTTTGTTGTTGTTGTGTGTCCACTCATCTGTTGATGGACTCTAGACTTATTGTCCATGATGCTGCTATACCTCTGTTATTTTTATCATCAGAAAATACTGTAAGTATGACACTAACAGCAGACAACCTCCACACACAGGAAATGCCCAGACTGAGGTGGTAACAGACTCTCCCTTGCCCCCAACCTCCGGAACCAAAACTGAAGACCGTCTCCTACCTAGAACCAGGGCCGCCTCCTTCCCTTGATGCTCCCGCTTGTCCTCCCCAGACAGAGAGTCAATGATGGCCTGGAGCAGGTTGCAGACGGCCAGAGACATCTCCTCATTCTCCACTGCCATGAGGCTGCAGATTCGGTCTATCCGGACCGCGTGGAGAAGCACCGTGGCCTAGACCCCCAGCAAACCACCGTCAGCCGGGCAGGTTCGGGAGTGGGAGACAACCACCCCATGCCGCCTGGCCATGGTCTGGGAATGCCCTTGACACAAGCCCTGCCCCTTCCCAGAGGCTCAGAGCCACAGGCCACGTGGAGTCACTGAGCATGTGTACTGGGGCCGTTCATGCTGAGAGAGAGGAGCTATGAGGGTAAAGCATGCGCTAGATTTTGAAGATTTAGCGTGAAAAAGTGTAAGCTATTATAGCCTTTGCATTCAGTTCCTCCTCTCAGATGACTTTCAACAGCCTTATCTTCGCATAGACCCATTTCCAGCTCTGAGAACAAACAGAGGAGCAATCTCTGTCGATTTGGAACCATACAACCAAAGTTGGAGGGGACACTTCAGATTTTGTATCAGGATCCATTTATGCCAGCCGCACCTTGCCCACACGTCACCCATCCAGGTCCTTGCCGGGTAGCCATTCATGCCAAGTACCCAGACCCGGGCCCACGCCCAGGCCCTCACCCTGGCTCGGTGGCCACTGCACATGCCCGACAGGGTCCGCACTGCAGCCAGCACCAGCTCAGGTCTCTTGGTGTCCATGAGCTGCAGGAGCAGGGCCACTCCGTTGTTCTGGAAGATCCTTTCAGCCCCTGCTTCTTCACGACCCAGGACAATGAGGTTGTTGGCAGCCTGAAAGAGGGACGAGAAAGTGACGGTCAGGAGGAAGGTTTGTCTGCGGAGGCCTTGGCCCTGGGCCAAATGCAGGGTCTGGTTCAAGAACTGAGTCTTCAAAACATCTTTATATTCTTTCTCCCTATAATCCTACTCCTGGAAACATAACCCAAGAATATAATTCAAAAGAAAGACACAGTAACTTGCATAAAGACCAACTTGATGAAATATGTTGCAATCATTAAAGATATAAGTAAAAAGACTACCAAGCAACTTGTAAAAAAACCCCAGTGCTTAGCAGAATCAGAATCATTGATTCAACTCTGAATGCACTGATGTTAAAATAAAACTGTGTAGCCCTGACCAGTTTGGCTCAGTGGATAGAGCATTGGCCTGCGGACTAAAAAGTCCCAGGTTGATTCTGGTCAAGGGCATGTACTTTGGTTGTGGGCACATCCCCTGTAGGAGGTGTGCAGGAGGCAGCTGATCGATGTTTCTCTGTCACCAATGTTTCTAACTCTCTATCCCTCTCCCTTCCTCTCTGTAAAAAATCAATAAAATATATTTAAAAAATAAAACTGTGTAGCCCTAGCCAGTTTGGCTCCATGGATAAAGTGTCAGCCTGTGGACTGAAGGGTCCTGGGTTCAATTCCAGTCAAGGGCGTATGCCTTGGTTATAGGCTCAATCCCCAGCCCCGGTCAGGATGTATATGGGAGGCAACCAATTGATATGTCTCTCTCACATCCATGTTTCTCTCTCTGTGTCTCTCCCTCTCCCTTCAACTCTAAAAATCAATGGGAAAATATCCTCAGGTGAGGATTAACAAAAATAAATAAATAAATCCTATATAATAAAAGGCTAATATGCAAATTGTCCCCTCAGGAGTTTGACCAACTGGGAGTTTGACGGCTGGCTATGACATGCACTGACCACCAGGGGGTGGTGCAGGATGTAGGAAAGACCCGGCCAGCAGCTGGCAGCTGGCAGCTGGGGGAAGGAAGGCCAGACCTAAGGACACTTCCCATGCAAGAATTTCATGCACCGGGCCTCTAATAAATGAATAAATAAATAATAAAACATTTAAGCTTTTCGATAAGGACTTTAAAAAGGTAGAGAAGTGCTACATTACATAACAAGGCCAGCACTCACCTTCTCCAGCTTATCACCTTCACTCTTTTCGTCCAGGAGGATCTCAAACATATTCTGTACCCTCGAGTCTGTGGAGAACTGCACGCGCAGCTGAGGACGGAAACAGGCGGAGGTTCATAGTTCAGTCCTCTCCATGTGAAGTTCTTCCCAGTGAATATTAGGGTATCTACCCTGGGCCCCCCACACTGTCATTCATTCATTTAGTCATCATTCAACCAACGTTTACTGAACAACTACTACCTGCCAGATGCTGTTGCAGGGGCTCAGATGCTATGGATAGAGTGGTGAATAGAAGCAAGTCTTTGCCCCACAAAGCTCACAGTCCAGCTACATTCACTATCCCATTTGGTCATCACAACCTTGGAAGGCAAGGGATCATCACCCCAATTTTGGAGTCTAGTAAACGGTTAGCTATTAGACATTTCAATATGGGCTAAAACAGAAGTATGCCTCCAGGATCGGAAACCTAAAGCAGTTTCAAAGTAGCTCCTCAAGCAATTGCAACCATTATGCTTCGATGCCTCATCCCTCACAATCCCGACCCCAGCTCAGCGCTCTGAGGCTGTCATACAGTGACCAAAGTGATCCTCTCCCCAGCGTACCAGCTCCTTCTGTTCCTCCCACTACGTTGTTGTGCTGGTCCACACTCCCTTCCATTTCCATCCTGGCCTTCAGGGCAGGGAGGGTCTCTCAGGCAGGGCCCTTTCTCTGGTTACTCCTTAGTTCGTATTTCCTCAGCTCTGAGTCGACACTGGACAGTGGACCCACCCTGGGGTCCCCCATGGGGTTGCCCCAGGCACATAGGAGTTACTGAGTCCGGGAGCCAGGAGCTGAGTGAGTTGTTACCCTCCTGTTCCTACAGGGGAGAAACTGACACCCCAAGAGGACCCTCAGAAGATTGGTAGCTAAGGCAGGACTAGGGTGCAGGATCTCTCATCTCTGGTTCAAGTTCTCCTCACTTCACTCCGTTTTCCTATAAAAGATTTCCTGTTCCTACTGGCTCCTGACTCTACCTGCCACCAATTACCCCCTCCCTGATTCCTAGGTATCTCCTGCTGCCTTTATCCTCCTAGAAATAGGGGAAGAGTTGCAGTTATACTGTTGCAATTTAAAAAAAAACAGCCACCACCAAAACCTCCATCTGGAATGTAAAAGACCCGTGTTCTAGTTGTGCTGGCTCGAACCCTTAAACAAGCATCCCAGCATCTCTGGTCACTCACACATGAGGCAGCTGTTCAGCTGCTCTGTGGTACCCGCTTGTGCCACGTGTTCCCAAGGACTAGCCTTGCCCTGACGTCCTGCTCCTCTACCATGCCCCTGCCAGGAATGGGGGAGGTAGCCAAGACTCGTGGGCAGAGGTCTGGCTCACCTTCTCCTGAATGCTAGTATTGAGCCTCCTCAGTGTCTCCTGGAAGTTCTGGTTCCGTGGCTCAAGGGTGGCACAGCGCTGCACGTCCTTGAAGGCCTGGTCCAACTTCCCCAGGTGCTCCAGTGCCTGGCATCGCCGGTACAGGGCCTTGATGTCCGAGGAGTTGATGTCAATGGCTAGCAAGGGTGACAGGCAGGGCCTTAGGGGGACAAACCGCCTTTCTTCCTCCCCTGCCATTGCCCCCAGTCTCTTCCTTTGAGACGCCCCTTTGTTAAGGAGAGAGTAAAAATCATAGTCTCAAGGTCGAAGGGAAGTTTCAGGGTCATCTCGCCCAACTCTTGATGCTCCAGAATCTGTTACATGATGATCCCTGCCAAGCGTTCATCCGACTGGCGCTTACATCCCTCAAGCAGCGGGGAGCTCTCTCCTTCTCCAGGCAGCCCGGCAGCTCCACCATCAAGCCCTTCCCCTTTTCCTCCCTGAAGTCCATCTCTCTGTAACTTTGCCCTTTTATCCTACATTCAGCCCTGGAACCCCCGAGATGAAACCCAATCTCTCTTCCTCATGACAGCATTTGCTTTTTAGGTGTTTGAAGGCAGTGGGTCCGTCCCACCTGGGAGTTGCCGTCTCTGAGCTAAATATTGCCACTCCCCTTGACTGCTCCTCACAGAATGTTTCCAGTCCCCTCTCCAGCTGGTTCCTGACCTTCTGAACTCACTCCAGGCTACCAGTTTCCCCTAAAAGATTGGTAACCAGATCAAAACCCAGCACAGACCTGCAGCCAAGAGAAGTTTTCCCATTTTCATCATGCACTTGAGCCAATGTTGACTTCTGTTTATTTTTTTATGTTTACTTCTCCTAGCGGTCGTGGCACAGGCTAGGGCCTCCCTCTTCGCCAGAGGAAGCCTGGCTGGGAGGACTGGGCTGATGGACCCTGTTCTGGGGATCCCCCATGGCAATGGCCTAATTTTCAACAAACGGGTTGTGTGCCACACCATGAAAAAGATTTCCAAAAGCATCTCTTAAGAAAAGAATCCACTGCACCATGTTTAACCTGCAACTCCATTTGCAAAACTGTGCCTTAGACAGAGATGGCCCATATGAAGCCCCGCCCACAAGGCCTAAGATGACGCTTACACAAGGTGTAATTCCTTGGAGCGTCAAGAGCCTCTTAGACAAAACAGAGTGGGGGTGGGGCCGGGGCCAGGGCGGGTGGCTCACCTCTGGAGGCATCTGAAGCTGCCTGAGCATAGCTCTCCTGGGAAAGACAAGTAGGAGACTTGGTTAATGTGGGCCCAATGCAGAGACAGCCTGAGAGGGTCTCCCCGGGAAGGGGGGGGGCAGTTGCTGGGAGCTCCCGGCTGTCAGAGGCCTCGGGAGGGCTCCTCGCTGGTTGTGGAAAAGTGGGGAGCTTTGGCATCAGGCAAACTCGGATTTGAATTTGGGCTCTGCTGCTAACTCCCTGGGAAATCGTCAGCAAGTTACTGAACCCTCTGAGCCCCGAGATTCTTATCTACAGTGCGGGCAGCTGCCTCACGGGCTGTTGTTAAGATGCCACAAAATGCCCTAACCCGTTTGGCTCAGTGGATGGAGCGTCGGCCTGTGGACTGAAGGGTCCCAGGTTCGATTCCGGTCAAGGGCATGTACCTTGGTTGCGGGCACATCCCCTGTAGGAGGTGTGCAGGAGGCAGCTGACCAATGTTTCTCTCTCATCGATGTTTCTAACTCTCTATACCTCTCCCTTCCTCTCTGTAAAAAATCAATAAAATATATATTTTTAAAAAAAGATGCCACAAAATAACACATGGGGAGCCCCCTGGCTGGCTCGGATCTGGGGGAATTGCTGTCTCCCAGAGGGGAGGGTCGGGGCGATAGGTCTAGGAAAGCAGTGAGAGGTGCCCCCTCCCATCTGAAGGGCCCAGGTGAGAGGGCTGGGATGATGGAGGATGGATAATGCCTGCGTCCCTGCCCCGCCCTCCGCCTCCCGCCCCCGCTCCACACCGTTTTCAGGCCACAGGCCGCCCGGTTCCGATAGAGCGTGGCCAGCAGGGCCTTGTCCTTGGTCAGCTTCAGGGCCTGGCTGTAGCTCTTTGTGGCGGCCTTGAAGTCCTGGAGCTGGAAGTGCCGGTTCCCTTCCTCCTTCAGCTGCACAGCTTCTGCCTCCGCCATCTGTCGGGATAGGGCGGCTCTGTGTGGCCAGCTACTCACTCCGGACCCAGGGCTGGACTCCTGGCTTGAGGTCTGGAGCTCAGGGGTCCCCTCTCACCAGGACGGAAGGTGAGGATTCTGCCTGGAGGAGACCCACGCCCAGCACCCCCGAGGCCATTGCCCAGAAGAGCTTTACAGCTTCTTGGAGCACGGGCCTCGATGAGAGGGGTCTCAGCATCCCTTGTGCCTCCCTCCCAGCCTGGCAAGTGAAGTCACCACGGCAAAGGCCTGAACTCTCACTGCAGACCCTAAAGGTCCGTGCCAGCCCCCCTCTCCCTCCCAGTCCCGGTCCGACTGGCTCACTTTCTCACAACGACAATGGTCTGTTCTCCTGCGACACTGCTCCTCTGAGCTCCGCTGTGAACCCCCAGCCAGTCAGCCTCGGTCTGCCCCTCCCAGGAGGCTTTATCGCCCCTGCCAGTGGCTCCAGACCATATTTGGACACAGGGGCAGGTGCCCCTGGAGCCTGTCATGGATACTCAGGGCCCTCCCCCTCCCCAGACTGGACAGTCAGTACCACGTGGAGGTGGGTGCTGACTAACATCAGCCCCAGCACCTTGCTCAGGGGCTGTCCTGGGGGCTCAGGCACTCATACCCCAAAGAGTGAGAGAAAAATCCAGAAGGTACCGGACCCCCTCCCCCACCCCCCCCCGCAGATCTGCTTCTCTAGGCACAGCTCTGATGCCCCTTCTCCACGTCCATCCCAAATAAACAACCTCTCCTCCCTCCCCCAACCACAGCTATTTTGGGAGCAGAGTGACAGCTGAGGGGCTGACAGACGTGGAAGCACAGGGCAGCTGCCCAGGTCCCGGAGGAACTGGAGGCTTCCAGAAATGCCCTGTGGAGGGAGGGGGGAAGGAAAGGGAGGAAAGTTCCTTCCCCTGTTCCGCGTGTCCACAACTTTCCTACCCTCTGGCATTCACTTGTTGAAAACGCCATTGCTTTACAGAAAGACCAGCAGACTTGTTCACTCTGTTGAATGTAAGTGTGTTCTGAGGGAAGGGAAGGTGGGGGAGATAGAAGAAGGTAAAGAGATAAGTGGCGATGGCAGGAGACTTGACTTGGGGTGGTAAATGCACAGTACAATATATACAGATGATATAGTATAGAATTACATACCTGAAATCTGTGTCATTGTATTAACCAATGTCATCCCAATCCTCCTATATAATAAAAGGCTAATATGCAAATCAACCAAACAGCAGAACATCTGGTCACTATGACACGCATTGACCACCAGGGGGCAGACACTCAACGTAGGAGCTGAATCAGGATGTGAATCCTGATCCCGATGGTCAGTGCGCTCCCATGGGGGAGCAGTGCTCAGCCAGAAGCCAGGCTCATGGCTGGTGAGCATGGTGGTGGTGGCAGGAGCCTCTCCCATCTCTGTGGCAGCGCTCAGGAGTGGGCCTAAGCTGGCAGCTGGACATCCCCAAGGGCTCCCAGACTGTAAGAAGGCGCAGGCCAGGCTGAAGGACACCCCCCCCAAGTGCATGAATTTTGTGCAACAGGCCTCTAGTAAATACAATAAACAATTAAAAAGTAAGTGGGGCCCTAACTGGTGTGGCTTAGTGGGTAGAGCGTCAGCCTGTGGACTGAAAGGTCTCAGGTTTGATTCCAGTCAAGGGCATGTACCTGGTTGCGGGCACATCCCCAGTGGGAGGTGTGCAGGAGGCAGCTGATTAATGTTTCTCTCTGATTGATGTTTCTAACTCTCTATCCCTCTCCCTTCCTCTTTGTAAAAAAATCAATAAAATATATTTTTTTAAAAAGTAAGTGGGTTCTGTCTTTTCGTGTTGACACTATTACAGATGTCCACAACACCCCCTCACTCCCCTTTAGCTTCTTTGGGTTCTGTTTTGATCTGCAGGTCTTCCCATGCTCCTCCTCTTTTGTAGTGAGTGGATATACTCAGCCTGCCTCTCCTTTCTGACTGGGAACTCCCTGAGGATGGGCTCTGTATATTCCCCATCAGACTGCAATCTTTGCCTAGGGCAAGAGCTGGGTCAGCCTGGGAATTCCCGGAGACCAAGGACTGTCCCCCCTATCCACCTGTACCCCCTCTCCCTCATCAGAAAGGAATCTTCCTGAGATGGAAACTATGTATTCACCAGTAAAGAAGGTCTCCCCCTGGGGATGGGGCAGGAATTGTTTCTTCCCAACCAACAGGGTTCCTGAGGTAAATGTATGAGGTTGTCGCTGTAAGGCCTCGCCTATTCTGGAGTACTACCTCAGATAAAGATGTCAGTGACTCCTGTAGGTTCGTGATCGACCGCTCTAAGGCTTTCAGGTCCTCATCTACAGCTACCCGTAGCTCCTCAATGTGTCGAGGAGTCTGGATGAGTGCAGCCGTCCCTGTCCCCACTCCAGCAGCTATACCCAGGCCCATTAATACAGCTAAAGTGAGTGAAACTGGTTCTCTCCTATACCTACGAGGTTGGAGATCAAATTCTGCCTCAAATGGACCTGCTTCGTGGTAGATGACTCTAGGAATCAGTTGTACTAAAACGCAATAATCCCTGTCAGGCTGAAATGCTTGGGTGGACAGACAGGGTGTTAACCCCGTGTTACAGGCCCACCAACCCCCCGGGTGGGGCTCCAGGTAAAAGTTTTCAGAGGTCTTTGTTACCGGTATAGAGGTGTTACAGAGCCTTTGTTTTTCAAGGGGGACTGTCCCAAGGCAGAGTCCCTTCCCTGTAATCTCTGTGATAGTGAGGTGCGAACTCCAGTCGCACTTACTCCCAGTGGTGGTGTAGCTAAAGTTTCCAGGAAATGCTACTCCTTCATAGTAAGGGGGCCCTTCTGTAAGGCATAACCAACATCGCCACTTGGACTCAGAACTCTCTCCCTTTCAGCATCTCCAAGCCTGGGCTGTGAGATCCCTCTTAAAGGGAAGAACAGCGTCTCATGCAGTTTGACTTCCCCTGGTGCAGAGCCGGGCAGAGTCAGCGTCCAGTGTGTGTTTCCTGAATAAATAGATGAATGAATGGTGTCTTCATGCTGATGCTTTGCTTCACTTACCACTAATGTGCCCCGCTCCCAATGTATCTTTAAACTTACCAGACCCTGGCTGGCCTCAGGTTACCCACACCAGATTCTGCTCCTGTCCCTGTGACCTTGAACACACAGCTATGACCTTGGACAAGTTCCAGCCATGATGCATGTTTGTCTAATGTATGTTTGTTGACTAAATAAATAAATAAGTGGATGGATGAATGAATTCCCTGAGCTTATGGTGTCCTAAACCCTGGGTCCCTTTGTGAGGCAAGTTCTGTTCCATGAAGTAATATGACAAAGGGTCCTGCCATTGGCAGAGAACTGCAGTTCTGTGGCTTAAGGTCCAATGAATCCCAGATTCACATCCTGATTCAGTAGTTTATTCCACAAGCGTTTCTTAAGCATCTACTATAGGCCAAGAACTGTAAAGGATCACGTAGACAGAGAATATTCACAAGGACAGGATTTATGTCTATTTTGTTCACTTGCATATTCCAAGTGCCTATAATAGTGTGTGGCGGGTAGTAGGTGCTCAATAATATTTGTTGAATAAATGGTAAATAAGTCGATAAATCTGCAATTTTAAATATGAGGAATATCAGGATGTTTTGAAAACATATAATAGAAAACAGGACCTTGTTTTAGAGAAGGCTTCTCTGACTCGATGATTAAAGGAATTAATATATGGAGAGCTCCTAGAACAATGCCTGGAAGAGAGTAAGGGCTCAATATACCCGTGGAATGAATGAATGAATGAATGAATGAATGAATGAATGAATATTGAAGGTAAGACCTGAAAGAGAAACTTTTTTTCTTTTAAATATATTTTATTGATTCTTTACAGAAAGGAAGGGAGAGGGATAGAGAGTTAGAAACATCGATGAGAGAGAAACATCAATCAGCTGCCTCCTGCACACCTCTTTCTGGGGATGCGCCCGCAACCAAGGTACATGCCCCTGACCGGAATCGAACCCGGGACCCTTGAATCCGCAGGCTGACGCCCCATCCACTGAGCCAAACCGGTTAGGGCGAGAAACTTTTATATTAGTGTACAGTAGCTGCCATAACAAAATACCACAGACCAGGTGGCTTAAACATCAGAAATTTATTTTCTCACAATTCTGGAAGCTAAAAGTCCAAGATCAAGGTGCCATAAGGGCTGGTTTCTCTTCCTGGCTTGTAGGCAGCCCACTCTCACTGTGTCTTTACTGAGCCTCTTCTCTATGCAA
>PVJC01055254.1:0-10251 GCA_004026665.1 Murina feae
CTGATGGCTGTTTGCAGGCTGGCCAAACCCCCCAGTGGGAACCCTCACCCCATGAGGGTGTGGCCATCCTGGATGAGGGGCTGATGGCTGTTTTCAGGCTGGCCACAGCCCCCAGTCACCCAAGCTCCTAGCGAGGCTGGCTAGAAGCAGGTATCTGAGATTTATTTATCTTCTATAATTGAAACTTTGCTGCCTTGAGTGGGGCTCAGGGCCAGCCAGGGCAGGCGGGAAGCTTAGCTTTCTTCATTGCCAGAGCAACCAAGCCTCCTTCTTCCTCCAGCTCCATGGCTGCCGGCCTCCATCTTGGTTGGGTTAATTTGTATATAGTCACTCTGATTGGCTGGTGGACGTGGCTTGGGTGTAGCAGAGTGACACCAATTTGCATGTTTCTCTTTTATTAGATTAGATAAAACTTATGAAGTAATCATTAGAAACATCTCCTCAAAAAGAAATTAATATATATTAAGCATTCAAGTCCTAAACTGGACACTAGCCGGTCTGATTCAATTATTTTTTTTAAGTCAGCTTTTCTAAAGATTCCCCAGGCTATATTTGGAACTTAACAACCTTTACAACCTAACATACATTCTCATACAGGTTTTATAAATTACCAACTATTTCTTTCATGACTGTGACATTAAGATAGCCTATAATTAGCCTGATAGGGAAGGGAAAGTCACCCTGGGGGCAAGGTCCTACCCTACAATTGACTGTCCACTGCTAGGCACCTGCGGCTTTCCATCCCGGTGACCTTCTGTACCTGGTCCATCATCCTTGCTCTGCTCATGTCTGTCTAATCGCCTACAACAGCAACAGAAATTATTCCCATATGGAAAATTAAAACTGCATTCCATTCTCATTTCTGAATTATTTTTTAATTTAAACCCAAATCTCTGTGTACCTCAACAGCCATGAGGTCCTATGAAAGATAATACTATCTTTTAAGCCATTATAAATGTTCCTAGAGGCTATAGAAACAGAACTTATGAAATCTTTATTTTTAATGTTTAAAATTTAATTTTGATAGTTAGAACTCTTAATGTGTCTCCCAAGGATTTATATATGAAAGTTCTATCAGTAGTTTAAAGAAATGTGCAAAGTGGTGGAGTCTTTAGCAGATTTGATGTACTCATTTTTATAAGGCACCTCTGACATACTTATTTTTCTAAGCATCATTCTTAGAAGCCTTCTACTGGAGGTAACCCAGGGAACTGTCCACTTTGCAAAGGCATTGGCTTCCTGGGTAATGGCATGTGGTGCCAGTAAAGATGAACTTCAGGGAGAACTCTGGAAACGGCATGGGAAACGAAGTGGCATATGAGTGTCAATGTGGGCAAGTGTCCCATAGCGTTTCACAGAGGGAAATTCCAACTTGTCTAGTAACTTGGTGTATTGCAGCTGAGGGATCAGAGTCTTGTCACAGCTTGTCCTCTGGCAATGTCATGCATATGTCTGTGAGCTGGAGAAATCTGTAGACTTTCTGTTATCAAGGGAGTCAACAGATGTTGAGCAGTCTCAAGAAAATGCAGCTTAAAACAGATAACCCCCCTGCTGGGTCATCTTCATGGGGGAGTCTGTGCCAACTTGATTGTGAAATTTCAACAGTACCATGATGAGCTACAGATGGACCAGCAAAAGGCACTTATAATGAACAAGGGTTGTATTGACTATTTTGGCAATTATGGGAGTGGGCAAAGAAAAGCTGCAAATGTACTTAGCATTGGGGCATGAAAACAATTTTTCTCCTCCCCACCTTTTGTTTTTCACAGTGCCTTACATATGATTGGTGTTCGGTTAACGTCATATGTTTGTGAATCATCAGTAACACTTCGGAAAAATTTTAGCAACTACTGCAAGTGAACTCAAATGCACTCATTAAAAATAAAGTAGTCAGAGAAAGACAAGTATCACATGATTTCACTCATATGTGGAATCTAATGAACAAATAAAATGATGACAGATCCAGAGACACTGAAGCATGCAACAGATTGGCATATTTCAGGGGAAAGTGGGAAGAGATTAACCAAAGAACTTATATGCATATATGCATAACCCATGAACATAGACAGTAGTGCCTGAAGGCCTGGGGAAGAGATGGTGGGAGCAGGGTTGAGGGAGTCAATGTGTAAAAAGGGAGGGTATCTGTAATACAGTCAACAATAAATATAAATTTTAAAAATGATTGCTATCTTTAACTAATCTCGCAGGTTAAATAATTGTTCCGTTCGGTTCAATTTTTTAAAAAAAAGATCAGGTTTAGAGGAAAATCTTATTCTAATTTTGGAGCATGACATATTTGAGTTCACTTTGCAGTTTTCTAGTTAAAGAAACAAAATCTACCATTATAAACAGCAAATGAATGGAGTGTAAGACAGATTTAAGAAAATTGTGACCTTAAGTTAATTAATTCAGAATGTTCTCTATTCTTTTAAAATGTGTTGACATTGTAAGTAAAATTTATCTTCCTAGTATATGTTTTAAGATTCTAAAAGAAGCCACATAGAGTTAAATACAACATTTCTTTTCCCAGTGGTGTTTTACTGAATCATTTTATTAGTGGCATGTGCCTTTCTTGAGTTGGGAATTTATGCAAGGGGCTAAAGACATCCATTCCATCAAAATATAAACTCTATGCCATTTTGTGGATAGGGGTCCAATGGTGAACCTTTAGGACTGGCAAATGTAGCATTTACAACTATAAATGTTTTTACAGAATAAACTATCTTGTAAAATAGTCTGTTTTTCTAGATAGAGTAATTTAAACACTTTATGAATCTTTATTTCAAATAACTTTAAGGTGAATCTTTTTGTGAAAGGAGGGTTCATTTATTAGCACAAATATTTCCTAATCTTCCCCTCCCCCTCCATATATATTCTGGCTACTTAGAGAGCTGAGTTTTAATATACATATAATTTTTTTTCAGTCACAAGTAGTGTTTTAGAGATTTGTACCTGAATTTTATATTTAATTATGGTTCTTATTTATGGCATAATGTATTTATTAAATGGTACTTGAATCACTTTTTTAAAAAATACATTTTTACTAGAGGCCCGGTGCATGAAATTCATGCACTGGGGGGGGGGGGGGAGTCCCTCAGCCCAGCCTGCACCCTCTTTCACTCTGGGAGCCCTCAGGGGATGTCCGAATGAGTGGGCCTAAGTGGGCATTCGGACATCCTTAGCGCTGCCATGGAGGTGGGAGAGGCTCCCACCACCTACACTGCGCTCACCAGCCCTGAGCCCAGCTCAGGGCTTCTGGCTGAGCAGCACTCCCCCTGTGAAGAGCTCCTGCATTAAGTATCTGTCCCCTGCTGATCAGTGCACATCATAGAGACCAGTCATTCTGCCATTTGGTTGATTTGCATATTAGCCTTTTATTATACAGGATTGATTTTAGAGATGAGAGAGTCATTGATGGGCTGCCTCCTGCATGCTCCCTACTGGGGATTGAGCTGGCAACCCAGGCATGTGCCCTTGAATGGAACTGAATCCGGGACCCTTCAGTCTGCAGGCCAATGCTCTATCCACTAAGCCAAACTGGCCAGGGCAAGGTTGAATATCTTAAATATGTTAGTATGACATTGTGATATATATAATAAGAAATATATATTTGGTCTTTGTTCCAGTTTCTGGGATAGAGCTCCTTAAACCCTTAAAATTTCCTAAGTGATGAGAGCAACAAAGGTGTCTCTTGTTATGTTAATAAGGTGACTTTAGAAAAGCCCCTAGTAACCTAAAGATAGGGGTAGGAACCCAGTGGAGCCATTCAAGTGATCAGAGGGTTGGAACTTTCAGGTCTCCCACCCACCTCCAAGGAGGGGTGAGGAGTTTGTGATAGAGTTCAATCACCAGTGGTGGATTATTTAATCAATCATGCCTGTGTAATGAAACCTCCATAAAAACCCAAAAGGGTAGAGTTTGGAGAGCTTCAGGGTGGTAAACACATGGAAATTTGGAGAGAATGGCCTGCCTGGAGAGGGCATGGAAGGTCAATGGTCTTTCTCCAGGCCACTATTAAAATTATTTAACCCTAGAGAAATGAAAGCATCTGCCCACAAAAGGCAAGTCATTTTGTTTGTATTAGCCAAAAACAAGAAACAATCTAAATATCTGTTAATAAGAGAATGGATAAATTGTGTTTTACCATACAATAAAATGGAAACAAGAAAAAGATTCAGGAAACGTTTGCTCCAATCACTGCAAACCACACTCACTGACAGAGAAATTTATGGGAGTGAACAGTTCATGTAAATATTTCGTGTCCAATTGTATCTCCCTCAAAAATTACATGTTGTACTGTGAATATCAAATTTGATAACTTGGAATATTTCAGTGTGGTGCATCCCACCAAACCACAGTCTTGTGACATATGGACTACTGCAGAATCCCACTTGATAAGTGATAAGAACCTAGGTAAAAGTTCTTAAATTTTCAGTGTGGTAAAATTTGTTTTAAAAACCTTCTTTTGTTTCTCAAAAAATTAAAAATAGAACTACAATATGATCCACCAATCACACTTCTGGGTTTATATTCAAAGGAAGAAAAATCTGTATCTGTAAGAGATAATGTGCACTTCCATTAATAATGTGCATGCATTATTCACAACTAGGGGCCCAGTGCATTTTGTGCACTCAGCAGGGAGTCCCTCAGCCTGGCCTGTGCCCTCTCGCAATCTGGGACCCCTCGGGGGATGTCCACCTACTGGCATGAATGGCCAGCCTGGGTGAGGGGCTGATGGCTGTTTGTAGGCTGGCCACACCCCCCAGGGGGAACCCTCACCCCATGGGGGTGTGGCCAGTCTGGGTGAGGAGCTGAGGGCCATTTGCAGGCTGCCCACAGCCTCTTCAGGGTTCAGGTCCCTACTGGGGTGCTTGGCCAGCCTGGGTGAGGGGCAGAGGGTTGTTTCAGGCTGCCCACAGCCCCTTCAGGGTTCGGGTCCTTACTGGGGTGCCTGGCTGGAAGCAGGTATCTGGGATTTATTAAACTTCTATAATTGAAACTTTGTTGCCTTGTTCCCCCCCCCCCAACTCGAAGCCTGAGTTGCCCCTGGCAACCCAAGGTCCCAGCCTGGCAGGTGTCTGGGATTTGTTTATCTTCTATAATTGAAACTTTGTAGCCTTGAGTAGAGCTCAGGGCCCACAGGGCCCTGGCTTCCTCCATTGCCCAGGGCAACTCCAGCTCCATGGCTGCCGTCATCTTAGTTAATTTGCATATTTGTTCCTGACTGGTTGGTGAGTGTGGCTTGTGGGCATGGCTTGCAGGTGTAATGGAGTGAGGGTCAATTTGCATATTACTCTTTTATTAGATTAGATAGACAAAATATAGAAACAACCCAAGTGTCTGTTGATGGATGACTGAATAAAGAAAATGGGAAGGGGCCCTACCGGCTTGGCTCAGTGGATATTGTTTCAGCCTGAGGATCAAAGGGTGGAGGGTTCGAACCCAGTCACGGGCACATACCTCAGTTGGTACCTCAGTTGCAGGCTCTTCCCCAGCCAGGGCCTGGTCGGGGTCCTGCAGGAGGCAACCAGTCGATGTGAATCACATCGATGTTTTCTTTATCTTTCCCTCTTTCTTCAACTTTCCCTAAAAATCAATGGAAAAAATATCCTCAGGTAAGGATTAACAAAAAAAGGGGGGAAAAAAAGAAAGAAAATGGGGAGGGGTATAAAATGAAATACTATTCAGTTATTTTTTAAAAGAATTCTGCCATTATTCATTCTCCATGAATAAACCTGGAGAGCATTATGCTAAGTGAAATAAACCAGAGAAAGACAAATATTGTATGGTATTACTTACATGTGAAATCTAAAATTTTAAAAGTGAAACTCATACAAACAGTAGTAGTATGCTGGTTACCAAGAGATGGGAGTGGGGAAATGGGGAGATATTGGTCAAAGGGTATAAAATTTCAGTTATAAGTTTTGAGGATACAACATGGTGACTATAGTTAAGAATCCTACTATATTGTATACTTGAAATTATCTTAGAGAGTAAATCTTAAGTGTTCTCACCAAAACAAAACAAAACACAAAAAGGTAACTATGTGAGGTGATGGATGTGTTAATTAACTTGATTGTGGAAATCATTCCACAATGTACATGTGTATCAAATGATCACATTATACACTATAAATATATACAATTTTACTTGTCAATTATGCCTCAATTAAGTTGAGAGTAAAAAGGTATATGACTTTGCTTAAAAAAGAAACCCTCCTTAAAAAAGGACAGGATACATATTGAATAAAAATAGCTAAGCTACCTTCCCAGTTTGAAAATGCAGAGCCTTTGTGCTCCCCCCCTTTTTAATATATCTTATTGACTTCAGAGAGGAAGGGAGAGAGGGAAAGGGAGAGGGAGAGGGAGGAGAAGGAGAGGGAGAAACATCAATGATAAGAGAGAATAATTGATTAGCTGCCTCCTGCACGCCCCACACTGGGGATTGAGCCTGTAACCATGTGCCCTGACTGGGAATCAAACCCTGGCCTCCTGGTTCATAGGTCGATGCTCAAGCACAGAGCCACGCTGGGAGGGCGAGCCTTTGCCCCTTTTATCCAAACTCTTGAACAGCCCAGTTTTTTCTTGGTACCTACTACTTACTTTCCCAGGCCTTAGGGTAAAACCAAACAAAAGACAATTTATCTGACCTCCTTGAAGGAAGAAATATAGCTAATAGTGTTAGACAGACATGATCAGAGCAAGGATGATGGGTCAGGCACAGAAACTCACCAGGGGAAAAAGCCCTGGATGCCTAGCAAAGGGGCAAAGCTGGGAAAACAAGAACCTTGCCCTCAGGGTAAACTATCCTCCCCTAGCGTATCACTGGTCATTCTGTTTGGACCCCTGATCTTTCAAATCACTGGTCAGATGGCTTAGACCTCCTGACCTTTTCCTTTCTAAAGATAACATCTAGGCCTCATTTCTATTTCAGCTCCAGGCCCAGGAAAGCAGCAAAACCAGACAAGTGACAGTGTGGCTGCCTTAGGACCAGCTACATTGACTAATGGCGCTCGGCCCTGGCATTGACTAATCAGTGGAGACCACAACCCTGAAAGAGGACACCTGGAAAACTAATGAATATTTTATTAAGACCCTCCTCTGAGAAGGCTCAGTACAAAGGACGAGTACTTGTTCTCCCTCCAAGCTACATGCCCAGGCCATTCCCTCCCCCTCTCTTCCCACAAGCATGTATGCAACTGGGGGAGCAATGGACAGCAGCAGCAGCTCGTCCGGGCTAGCCCCCTGAACCTGTGTCCAAGACCCCCTTTCCTCTGACTTCTCTGTGCCAAAGCAGCCCAGCCTAGACTTACCTTCCTGTTGCTTCTTCTTCTAAGCTCTTCCTTGTATTGCTGTCTTAAGTACATTTTTACTGCCATCATGGACCCAATACCCTTTGGTTCAGTGTTCTGTGTAGCCCTTCCCTTTGGATATCCCCATCTCCCATCCTCTTTTCCTTAAATAAATTCAATTTTTCTTCATTCACCATCTGAGATGGCTATTTAGCCTACCCACACACCACCGACTTTAACTTTTCAAACAGTAATGCCAGAAAGCAAATGACTAAATCTTTTCCAATTCTCCAGTTATAACTGTGGAACACATTCTACACCAATGCTGTCCAGCAAAACATTCTGTAATGATGGAAATGTCCTATATCTGCACTGTCCAATACAGTAGCCACTAGTCAAATTATTGGGTTTGTGAATTGTGACTAATATACCAAGGAACTGAATCTTTTAATTTTATCTAATTTTAATTAATTTAACCCTAAATGTAATCAACGTAATGTCTAATTAAGTAGCCATGTGGGGCTAGAAGCTACCATATTTGACAGTGCAATTCTATACGTACTTCTATCATAATACTTACCATTGATAAATGCTATAGTTCCCCAATGATATGGTTCTACTAGTTGTAAGTATCAGCAATTTAATACTCTTGAACAGAGAATAAAAAAAAAAAACTACATTAAACATAAATGGCAGGATTAAGTCTCATTTGGATTTTAGAAATGCTAAAGCCTGGAAAGAAAATATACTTAAGAATTAAGGAGACCCAGTAGCTATATTTACTAGCCTCTCCCTTTGGAGGTGAGCAGCCTGTGAAAAAGGACTCTGTAATCCACCTGTGCCTATAATAGCAGTCAGCACAGAGAAAGCGCTCAATAAACATTTGCTCAGTAAAATGCCATACAAGTGTCTCTCTCTCCCACTGGTATTCAAAGAGCAAGAGACTGGATCTGTAATATTTGTATTCCCAGCACTTAGACAGTGCTTAGACTATAATATGCAGTCAATATTTGTTTTTTTAATCTGGCATGAAATGATGAAAGTGGAAACAATGGTGTGGCTACAAATGACACTTGTAAGACAGAAGCAGCAGAACTCGCTGACCAAAATGTGGAGTTAAAGGGAGAACTCCATCACTGTAAACAGAAAAAGGAAAGTCTGGAAGAGGAACTACTAGGTGTACTGGTTAATAATGGTGGATTTTGTAATCAAAGAAAACACAATTTCAAGAGAAACATCAAAAATGCTTTATTCAAAGTAATGTCCATCGCTAGCTACACATTTTCCCCCATCTTTCAGGGAATTTGTGGATATTGTCCCAATAGAACTTTCCTTGTTTTGAGGCAAATGATTCAGAGACCCAATTTTCCACTTCTTCATATGTTTTGAAGTGCTGCTCAGAAAGCGCGTGTGCCATCGATCGGAACAAGTGGTCATCTGAAGGAGCAAAGTCTGGTGAATACAATATTAACTTCCCAGGCAAGATCTTTTAACGTGTCTTTAACTGGTTTTGAAGTATGTGATGGTGCATTACCATGAAGTAAAATTACTTTGCCGTGTTTTCTGGCACATTCTGGTCGTTTCACAATCAAAGCATGGTGTAAATCGATTATTTGTTGTTGGTAGTGACCAGTATTAAATGTTTCACCTGGTTTTAGAAGCTCATAATACACCACACCTTCCTGATCCCACCAAACGCAGAGCATTGTCTTCTTTCTGAAGCGATTTGGCCTTGCAGTCAATGTTGATGGTTGACCTGGATCAACCCATGATTTTATGCATTTGGGATTCTCAAAATAAATCCACTTTTCATGCCAGTCACAATTCAATGCAAAAAAGACTCTTTCGTGCTGCTGAAGCAACACTTTACTGATGACTTTTCAGTTTTCCATTTGTCTTTCATTCAGTTGATGTGGCACCCATTTCCTTCCTTTAAAATCTTTTCCATTGCTTGTAAATGATCGGAAATTGTTTGGTGAGCAACACTTAATCTTTCTGCAAGTTGTTTTTTAGTTTGACATGCATCTTCATCCAATAATGCTTGTATTGTTGGTCTTCAAACTGTTTTTGGTTGACTGGAACATTCTTTGTCTTTCACATTGAAATAATCACTTTTAAAGCATTTAAACCAGCGTTCACAAATATCTTGAGATGGAACATGTTCACCAGAAGCTTCCCGAAGTATATGATGACTTTTTCTTCAAAATAAAGTAATGAATTAAAATTTCCCGCAAATGCTCTTCTTTTGGCACGAAATTCAACATTTTTAAGTGTAAAAATATCTATGATGCTAACACCTTCAACAAATTTGACATATAAAGTTTTGAAGCTTGCTGTCAATACAAAATAGCATACATGCCAAATCACATATATATATATATATATATACACACACACACATACACACATACACACACTAGGGGCCCGGTGCACAAAAATTTGTGCACTCGGGATGGAGGGAGTCCCTCAGCCCGGCCTGTGCTCTCTCACAGTCTGGGACCCCTCAGTGGATGTCCTATGATGGCCCCAGTCTGCGAGGCGCCGTGTGTGTGTGTGTGTGTGTGTGTGTGGCCACTGGGGACCTGCCCCCAGCTGCATCTGAGGCTCGGAGCAGTCCTCCTGTGTGTGTCTACCTGCTGGGGACCTGCCCCCAGGCACACCATCAAGGCTTGGAGCAGGCACCCCCTCTATGTTGATCTCTCAGACTCTTGCCCTCCTCTGCATGTTGTTCTCTTTTTTGAGCGGTGGCCAGGGCTGGCTGCTGCCTGCCTCCCAAGCTTGCCTACTGCCCATCTTCCTCCAGCCACCAGAAAGCAGGGAAAACCCCGCCTTGTGGTCAGGCCAGCCTTTTCCTGCTCCCTGATCCCCAGAAGGGACCTGGGAAGCCGCCAAGCAGGCCGCCAACTCTTTCCCACTCACCCGTCCCCTGCTGCCTTCCTTTCCCACTTCCCGGTGCCACC
>PVJC01055255.1:0-10249 GCA_004026665.1 Murina feae
TGCCACTTCCAACTGCCATAGGCAGGCAGTTGGTGCCACTTCCAACTGCCATAGGCAGGCAGTTGCAACAGAACCCTTTGGTTTGCTCAACTTCCGTGACTGTTGGCCTCCATCTTGGCTGGGTTAATTTGCATACAGCCGCTCTGATTGGCTGGTGGTAACGGTCACATTTGCATGTTTCGCTTTTATTATAGAAGATGATACAATTTGTATCAGCATTATAAAGTGGTCTAAATTATACAACCCTGCGTTTGTTACTACAACTCTCTGAAATCTGTGTGTATTTTGATTGTCTATTTGATTACATGTTGTTGAAAGGGAAATGACTTTTGTCAAACTAAGAGTGATGGGTTTTTTGTAAAAGGCTTTGACAAAAAATCAGGGGGATTAAGTCCGGCAGACTTGAAATAGGCCTGACCTAAAGTATCTATACATCACTGTTCATTAGTCAATGAATGAAATACATTAGTGTTGCTTTGTAACCATAGATCCAAGAAGTTTGGGGACATGTTTGAACATCTTGTCAAGTATTTATTGTTAACAGTGCAATTGATCATTTATACCCATTCTCATTAAGACCTTCAGAGTCTGCTTACCTAAAAAATACGCCTACATATCTAATACAATAGAGCCTCGGCAGTAAATCAATTTTTGGCTTATAGGGTATTCTTTGCACATGTTGGTTCTTACTAGATAATAAAATTATGTCTGTACAATGGATAAAATTGGGAGCTTGTGCCTTTTATCTACACCCCTTGCTGGAAGCAACCTTTGGCTATGATGCAATGCATCCTTTTTTCTTCATACATTAAAATTTGTAAGTATTGCCATTTTGGGCCTGAGTCTTCTTTAGCAATTTAACTCTGTCACTGTTAGTGCACCACATTCCTTGGAATGTGGCAGTTCTGTAGTTTTAGGCCTTGTGGCCATTTCTCAATATATAACCTTTTTCTCTCTCATGCGTTATCCCATAAGGCATGTATAAATCTAGTTCTTTTTTCATGTTGTTTATTCAGTAATCTCTCTTGTTCCTTCCCTTATTTTCTGTGCTTTCTCAGTGTGCTTGTTGGTTTCTCTTTCTCTTGAATTCACTGCACTCTGGCCACCAATAATCTTCTCTGGTTTCTTGAATAGTCAAACAATTAAGTGTTATTCCTGTTCATCACAATAGGCACAATTACATTCTACTTGTGCTGTTGATATACACTTGTCTGATGATATGCACTGTTTGTGTGCAATGCCCGTGTTCTTGCTTTACTATTAATTCTTGCTCTCTATAGCCCTTCCCTGGTTTAACTATTAAGTTATTATCTGGGGGTGACCATTTGCTCCTAATCTTTTACATATCTATCTCATTATGTCATCTGCCTATTGTCGATAGGCTCAAACGTAACTTTCTAATGATCACACACCCACCCATGTTTTGTTTTTATTTAATCCTCACCCTACAATATTTTTCCCACTGATTTTTAGAATGGGATGGAAGGAGGGGGGAAGAGAGAGAGAAACATTGATGTGAAAGAGACACATCGATTAGATGCCTCCTGTATGCCTGGACTGGGGATGGAGCCTACAGCCAAAGTACGTGTCATTAGCCAGGAATCGAACCTGCAACCCTACAGTCCACAGGCCAGCACTCTAACCACTGAGCCAACAGGCTAGAGCAACACCACTCTTTTTTTAAGTTGTGTTAGCACCATACAATTTATCAATGCTTTAAAAAGAAAAAATCCTATGTAGGCATTTGGCTGTGATACCCCATCTTACTCTCAAGCCCGACTTATTTCTCCTATGATCTTGGATTTCTTAGTTATCATGGATTGTCATTCTTTGTATCTACTGTTATTATCTGAGTTAATATAATAACTTCTGGATTGATTGGCTCAGAAAATGCACACTTTCTTTCAGTCCTTTCATTACTTAAAGTCCAAACTCCAAAGATAAAGATGAGGTATAGAAGAGCTCGGCCGATGTGGTTCAGTGGTTGAGCCAGGAGGTTGCGATTTTGATTTCTGGTCAGGGCACATGCCCAGGTGGGGGCTGAGTCCCCAGTGTGATGTGTGCAGGAGGCAGCTGATCAATGGTTCTCTCTTCATTGATGTTTTTCTCTCTCTTTCTCCATTCCTCTATGAAATCAATAAGATATATATATTGAAAGATGTATAGAGCAAGCACCACTTCCATGATGAGATGTGCAGATAATAAAATCCTGAAGTTAAATCCTGGGGAAGAAAGAAAAGGGCAGCGATTCATTCAGACCCAAGACGCACGGGAACCAAGCGGGACTGGGAGCCAGAGCAGCTTCAGACTGTAAGCTCCAGGTGTTCCAGTCTTAACTCATTTATATTGTTTCCAATATTAAAATAAGAGATATATAAAAAGAATTTTGATTTTATTTTATGTACAACTTAATAAACTATTAGTTTATTAAAGAAATTTTTATCAAGTAGCAAGCATGGTGTTATGCTTTTAAGTTGAGGGATACTACCTCAACCAGGTGATCAAGCTTAGTATTGTTAATGATCATTCACACTAACAGCATATGCAATTAATGAAAACGGCATTTTTTCAACCTCTGCGATCTTCATTCAAAAGTATAAAATGGTAACACCAGTGCAAACATAAAAATATACCAGAAACCCAAATTGAGAGTCTATAAAATACTTAAGTATTCCTCAAAACTGTCAAGTTAATAAAAAACATGGAAGGTATGAGAAATTGTCACAGACCAGTGGAAGCTAAAGAGACATGAAAATTAAGTGTAATGTGGTATCCTGAATGAAACTTCGGAATACAGCAGTAGAGAAAAGTACTAGTGAAATCTGAAAAATAATGCGTTCAGTTAATAATGTACCAGTATTTCTTAGCTATGACAAATGTACCAGAGTAATAAAAGATGTTAATAAGGGGACTGTGTGAGGAGTATATAGGAATTATTGTTTTAACTTTTCTTTAAATCTACAACTATTCCAGAATGAAGTTAATTTTCTAAAAATTTAAAGTACTTTGGTTTTCTAGAAATCAATCGTTTTCTGAAAAATCAAGCATGTAGAGATACCTTTTTGGCCCCGTGCAACACACTCACATTGTATTGACGTGGCAGAGACTGTGGAGGGACAAACATATTCTCTTAGTTGCTGGAATGCTCCTGCCACCAGGAATGCTAACCCAGGCTCTGGTGTGCTAGCCCAGGTGGTCCTATCAGCCTTCATCTCCTGGCCCTTTTCTATGGCAGTGATGCCACCAAGTAAAGCAATGAGAAGCCAGCCAAAGAAATACCTGTTTTCCAACTAATGGTAAAGAACAAATAAACAAAAACACATAATTTTCCCTCACATAATATTAACAGAAGATAAGGAATAGAAAATTTACTCAGGGAATCAACTGACATTGTCCATATAATCTACCAGATCACACTTGCAGAAAGCAACATGCATTGACTTTCTTCTCTGTGCTGACCAAACCATGTAGCCTGAAATTAGGACAGTTGAACAAATATTTTCTTGGCTAAGATTATATTATATTGTTATCTCCTCCCCCTCCCCCCAAAAAAGCGAGTTCTTTTCAATACTAATGCAGTGCTTCTGACATGAAAGTAGCCCTGATTTCATTTTAATTCTACAACCTGCTATCCAAGTAAGGCAGAAATCAACTAGTTTGCAATGCTGCAGTATCAGCAAGCATCTGGGACTGGGAAATACCCTATACAGGGTACTCAGGCTACATGCATACAAGAGAGCTAAGACTTGCTTCACAATTACTCAGTGCAAAATGAACCACTAAAACGGCATAAAATGAAGGCCAAAAGAATATGTAGGAATCAAAATGCACCACACACACAGAGAATCCTTGAGAAATGTTATGGCCCTAAAAAACAGGGCCAGACCAATATTCAGATATCCCAAGCAGGCCAAAATCTAACAGCACCAAGCGGAGGGAAGCCGAAGAAGAAGCACACAGACTGTCACTCAGAAAAGTTACCAGGCCCAGACCAGGTTTGGCTACTGCCTTCTATTGTTGCACAGACTCACAGATGTACCACATAACTCAGAGACCAGTCACAAACATTTATTAGTGTTGTCCACAGAATTCAAGCCATTCTTCCATCTTTAAAATGTCCACAGTGAGTTTGTGCACAAATATTTTCCATGAAACTTAATATAACAAAGCAAGTTTTAGTACACAGTTCTATGTGAAGATTTTACTCATTTCTGAAACTGACACATTTTCTTAGAAAAAAATTATCTGTTGCAAACTCAATGTGTTAGAAATATCACTTATCAAAATACAAGATTTTAGCCTAATTTTAATTGTTTGATGTTTAATAAAGTTCACTTGGAAGTAAAGGCCTTTGTGTTTTTCCCTGAGATTTCGCTCATTTTTAATGAGGTGGTCTGATCATTCAGGACATTGACAGAAGTTGCCTTCCTCATGTGAGTTCTATAATATACAATAGGTTGAATTATGATAGATCTTCTGACATTTATTGTATTTACAGAGTTTGTGAACCCTCAAAGGAAAAAAACACACCTATAAAGAAGGGCTTCTGGTGGCTACCTTGGCTAAAACAAACGAACAAAAAAAGCAGAGCCAGCAGCCATTTCTGCACAGGGGACTTTCATGCAAACTGCTCAGCACTAAACTGCCACTGGCTGAGCCAGCCCTTACAAGGGTTTACTGGAATCCTATTTCTACCAATTGGATTGAGGCTTTCTCCACTCAATCAGAGCAGCTCTATTCTGACCAATCAGGACCAGTGCCTTTGGACCAAACTGTGAGGATTTGGATTCCTCATTTGCATGAGAACAGACCAATCAGAGACCAGAGGCAGGGACTTCTGTCCCGTTAAGCCAGCTTCCCTCTAGCTCAGGGAGCCAACGTTCCGCTGAAGACCGTTTTCCCCGCTACAGTTGAAATACGGGAGACACCTCGCTGCGCAGACCAGAGCTGCCTAGCCAGAGAGTCTTGGCCCAAGGGTGACCTAGCCCCTGCTGTTTTCACAGCTGCACTGCATCACAGCTGAGCTATTCCTCAGCTGTGCTATTTTCACAGTCATGCTACAGCAGTGAGTCAAGTTTCCTTCCTCACTGCACCCCAAATCAGAGATTCCTGTTGGTGCTAAATTGGCACCAATGACCCAGGGTTAACAGGTTTTACTTCATTCTAACAGAGCTGGTTAAATTGTATGCATTTAACCAATACACCAAATCTTTAAGAGCTCAACACAGTACAAATGTAATTCCTGCTTTTAAAAAAAAAAGGGAAGATTTGTTAGTGGAAAATTGTTTCACCACTACCTTGTACTCTACGTTCAGCACCCAAGTCTGCGATGCAAATTTCTCCATTCCAGTATGAGTAACACAGAACAGAAAGAATGCAATTTGTAAAGGCTAACCTTAGCTGCTATGTAATAGCATATAACCCATGACCAGCCCCACCTGGATGAAAGGCAAATTGGGAAATTTAGACACACTTGTGCCTATTAGTAGAGGAAATATTTAAAGGAAACAATCTTCAGTCTGTGTGACATGACCTTCTCCACTGTGTGTTTTCTAATCAGTTACTTCAAAACTTTCCAAATTCATTACATGGAAGGTTTTTCTCTCTGGTGTGCCTTCTGTTATAATGTACTCGAAGAACAGCCTTACGAGCGAAAGTTTTCCCACATTCATTACATTCATGTGGTTTCTCCCCTGTGTGAATTCTCTGGTGCTCTCTAAGAGTTGAACTGTGGGCAAAAGCTGTCCCACATTCATTACACTCATATGGTTTCTCCCCTGTGTGAATTCTCTGATGTGATCTCAGACCAGAAATACGGGCAAAAAACTTCCCACATTCACTGCATTTATACGGTTTCTCACCTGTGTGAATTCTCCGATGGGTACTGAGGTTTGTCTTACGGGAAAAAGTTTTCCCACATGCATTACATTCATAGGGTTTCTCTCCTGTGTGAACTCTCTGATGTGCACTGAGGTGTATCTTCCTGGAAAAAGTTTTCCCACATGCATTACATTCATAGGGTTTCTCCCCTGTGTGAATTCTCTGATGTGTACTGAGATGTGATGACTTGGAGAAAGTTTTCCCACATGCATTACATTCATAGGGTTTCTCCCCAGTGTGAATTCTTTGATGTACTCGGAGGGCTGAATTATGAGTGAAAGTTTTCCCACATGCATTACATTCATACAGTTTCTCACCTGTGTGAATTCTCTGATGTGCTCTAAGGGTTGAATTATGGGCAAAAGATCTCCCACAATCACTACATTCATACAGTTTCTCACCTATGTGAATTCTCTGATGAGTACTGAGGTGTGTCTTATGGGGAAAAGTTTTCCCACATGCGTTACATTCATAGGGTTTCTCCCCTGTATGAATTCTCTGATGTGCACTGAGGTGTGTCTTGTTAGAGAAAGTTTTCCCACATGTAATACATTCCTGGGGTTTTTTGCTTGTGTGAATTCTCTTATATGCTCTGAGAGGTGATGTCTTGGAGAAAGTTTTCCCACATTCAGTACATTCATTCGGTTTCTCCTCTGTGTGAATTCTCTGATGTTCTTTGAGCTGTGCCATCCTGGAGAATGATTTCCCATATTCATTACTTTGATAGAGTTTAATCTCTGTGTGTGTTCTCTGATGTACTAAGAGGGCACACTTCTTGTAAGATTTCCCACATTCATTGTTATCATAAGGTTTCTCTTTTGTGTGAACTGTCAGATGTTCACTGAGGTTTGACACCTGACAGAAAGTTTTCTCACATTCATCATATTCATAGAGATGGGCCCCCATATGAGTTCGAGGATAATGAATAGTGTGTGAATTTGAACAGAAGAATTTCCCACACTCCTCACATTCATAACTCTTCTCCTCTGAGTGGGTCTTGTGATGCTGAATGAGGTGTGCTTTCTGGTAAAAGAACTTCCTGCATTCATTACTTTCAAATGACTTCTTTCCTGTGCCATTTTCCTGCTGTCCACTGAAAAGGGAGTTTTGATGCAAGGATTCCCCATGTTTACCACATTGGTAGAATTTCTCTTCTGTCCGAGTTCTCTGATGTATTGTAAGGTCTAAGTCCTGGTACGAGGCACTTGTACATCCATTAAAAACACAGACCTTATCTCCAGTTTGTGTCTTCTGATGTACCAGATGGGCTGAGCTTTGGGTCAAATTTTCTTCACATTTGTGGCTTTCCAAAGCACCATGTCTTGTAACAGTTCTCTGAGGTTGAATGAGGAGCAAATTCCTGTTGAAATTATTTTCACTTTCATTACATTCATAGTGTGTCATAGTCATCTGAACTTTATCATATTCCACAATAGTGTCACAGGATCTCTCACATTCATTAAGATCAAAGCATTTCTCCCTTGTACCAGTTCTCCTGTGGTTAAATAGAGTTGCGTTATCACAGCTTTTCCAAAGCACATCATCCTTACATGATTCCTTTCCTGTTAGAGAACTCTTAACTATAACACAGACAACAGTGTTATCACGTAAAAGTTTTCCAAATTCATTACATTCAAAAGGTTGCTCCAGAGTTGGAAATTTCAGATTATCTTTCTTATGACTCAAGAGTGTTCACATTTTTATACTCATAAGACCTCTCTTCAGGATGAGCTTTCTCATGTTTGACATCAAGCTGCAACTTTTCACATACATTTATGTAATCAACCTGCTTTCTTGAATAGTTCCAATCATTAATAATTAAGTCAGAAACAAGTGGCAACATTCACAGGACATTTTTCCTGAAAAATCTGCAGTTATATCAGGATTAATTGGTTTTCCTAAAACTATCTGCCTTTCTTTACACAATGGTTTAGTAGCAATGAATATTACTTGCCAAAGAGGTTTCTCTTGTTTTTCCTGGTTCTCCTCAATGTGGACATCAACTTTGTAATATCCTAAAATTAGAAACATTGAAAACATCTTATGAATCTTACATTTCTTATTATGAGAAGCTTAGAATCATGTTTTGTTATGCTTTGTATTGTTTCTAGTCATGTTTTCAAAGATTAATAATAATTCATGCACACAGACAGAAACACAAGACACACACTCTTTCTCTCTGCTCATCCAAGTTGTTTGAAAAAACAGAATTACTCCCAGTGCTAGCCAAAATGGAGCAGTCCCATTCTTCCAGGTCCTCCCTCTTGCAATTAAAAAATCCCTAGGGAAAAAGCTCTCAGCAAAGTGGGAATAGAGGGAACATGTCTCAACATAATAAAAGCCATATGTGACAAACCTATAGCCAACATCATACTCAATGGGCTAAACTAAATCCATTTCCCATAAGAATAGGAATGAGACAGGGATGTCTGCTTTCACCATTCTTGTTCAGTACAGTACTAATAGTCCTAACCATAGCGATCAGACTAGAAGAAAAAACAAAAAGCATCTAAGTTGGAAAGGAGAAAGTAAAACTGTAATTATTCACACATGACATGATATTGTACATAGAAAACCATAAAGACTCCATCAAAAAACTAATAGATTTAATAAATGAATTTGAAAGTGTAGCAGGAAATAAAATTAACACCCAAAAATCGATGGCATTTTTATACACCAACAATAAAATTTCAGGAAGAGAAACAAAAAACAATCCCAGTTACTATTCCAACAAAAAAAATTAAGATACTTAGGAATAAACTTAACCAAGGAAGTAAAAGACCTGTATTTGGGAAAACTACAGGATGCTGAAAAAGAGCTAGAAGATACACACAAGCAGAAGAAGATACTGTGTTCATGGATTGGTAGAATCAACATTCTGAAAAATGTCCATACTGCCCAATGCACTCTATAAATTCAATGCAATCCCTATTAAAATACCAACAGCAGAGTTCACAGATTTAGAACGAACACTCCAAAAATTTATAGGGAACCAAAAAAGACCCCAAATAACTGCAGAAATCCTGAGAAAGAACAAAGTTGAAGGAATCACAATACCAGGCATCAAGTTATACTACAAAGCCACTCTACTCAAAATAGTCTAGGACTGGCACAAGAATAGGCATATAGGTCAATGGGATGGAACAGAGAACCCAGAAATAGACCCAAGCCATTATGCCCAATTACTACTTAATAAAGGAGGCAAGAGCATACAATGGAGTCAAGAGAGTCTCTTCAATAAATGGTGTTGGGAAAATTGGACAGGGACATGCAAAAAAAATGAAACTAGACCTCAAATTTACACCATACATAAGAATAAACTCAAAATGAATAAAAGACTTAAGTATAAGACATGAAACCGTAAAAATCTTAGAAGAAACCATAGGCAGCAAAGTCTCAGACATCTCTCATAGTAATATGTTTACCAATACATCTCCAAGGGCAAAGGAATCTAAGGAGAAATTAAACAAATGGAACTATCTAAACTAATAAAAGCGAAATATTAAAATTAACCGTTTCTCCGAGACAGGGTAAGCCACGCCCACCAGCCAATCAGAGCGGCTGTATGCAAATTAGCCCAGCCAACATGGCGGCCGCCACTCACGGACCTGAGTAAACAGCCCTTTCCATTGCAGCAGGAGGAAAAGTGAAGCTGCGCCCCTCAGCTCAGCTCCGATTAAACTGCCTCTAGCGAAACACAGCTTTTTGAAACATTGTAACAATCATAGAATCCTCCAGAGCTGAAGGAAAGAGCAGCTCCGGCCTAACCAGTAACAGTAACAATTGTTTCATTATAGATGCTGCGAGGTGAAGCAGCGGAGGCTTCGTTAGTAGTTAGAAGGCCGCCTTAAAGGAACAGTGTATCAATTATAGGAGATAAACAAAGGCCTTCAAGGAACAGTATCAATTATAGGAGAAAAAACTCCGGAAATCTGCGTCCAGCCAGACTTGCTGGGACTTTGGGCAATGGGAGCTGTGGGCAGCTTTAAAGCCCTTCACCCAGGCTGGTCAGGCACGCCAGCAGGTGGGCATCCCCCGAGGGGTCCCAGACTGCGAGAGGGCACAGGCCGGGCTGAGGGGCCTCCCGAGTGCACAGAGCGGCTGCAGGGCGGGACAGCACAGGACCCAGGACCCGTGATGGGAAACAGGCGGCAGGGTTGGAGGGCACCAGGAAGTGGGTAAGAGGCGGCAGGGTCGGCGGGCTGCTTGGTGGCTGCCCAGGCCCTTTGAGGGGCATCGTGGAGCGGGAAAGCAAGGCTGCAGGGGCCGGGGTCCTGCTTGGCAGCTCCCCAGACCCCTTGGCGGCACCGGGAAGTGGGAAAGGAAGGCAGCAGGGGACGGGTGAGTGGGAAAGAGTTGGCGGCCTGCT
>PVJC01055256.1:0-10245 GCA_004026665.1 Murina feae
TGTTCCCCAGCCCTTGCCCCTTCCGAGGACCCCTCGTCCCGATCCAGGGCACACGCGCTTTCTGAGCAGCACTTCACAGCGCACGAAGACGTGGGAAACGGGGTCTCCGCATGGTCTGCCTCAACCCAAGAAAAGTTCTATTGGGACGGTCTGCACAGGTTCCCTGAAAGATGGGGAATGTGTAGCTGGCGATGGACATGACTTTCAATAGAGCACTTTCGATGTTTCTCTTGAAATTATCGCTAACTATCGTTAACCCTGTGGCTGACTACCTGGCTTCTACCCCCACCCCAGCAGGAGCGCGGAGCATCTCCCGAGCGCAGTGTCTGTGACTCACGGACACCTGGGAGGACAGGAGGACGCCGAGTACACGCTCTGAACCGGCGCTTTAGCGCCCAGCAGCGAAGACAAGCACCGTCTCCGGTTCTGGGGAAACATGGACCCCTCGGTCGCCATCTGCGGGCACTGAGACCCGGCCCCGCACTGGCCTCTCGCACCAACACCCGGGAGGGCCACAGCCGACTCCCGCGGGCACCTCACGGACGGGCGGCGCCTCCCCTCACCCTCTGCACAGAGACTCTCCGCTCCGAACCGCCAGGAGCGCGACCGAGGCCGCCTGGCTTCCCGCACGCAAACAGAAAGGAGTGTCTCCAAAAGGCTGCCCAAGGAGACCATGGAGACGGCCGAGAGGACCACACCGCCTTCTGCCCAACTGCCCGCGACGCACCAAGCCACCCACAGGAGGCGGTGCCATCTCGCGGGAAAGTGCACTGAAGTTCCGAGCCGGTCCAAGGTCACACAGCCTCACTGGTGCCAGAGTCGGGATGGAACCCGAGCCCGCGCGCCCCTCTTGGTTCCCTGAAGGCACCCCGCGGCCCCGACCCGCGCCTCAAATCTACCTGCTGTAGCAGAGCCGCCATCTCCTCCTGCAAAGGGGTCAGCGCCTTGGTGACCACCGGCGGCCGCTGCAGGCACAGCGCACCCCATAGGCGCCACGGGGACCCGCCGCTCGAGGGGGCGGCCGCCAGGGCCAGGCCGCGAGAACCCGGGCCGCGGGGCCAGAGCGGGCGCCGCCAGCCCCTCGTCAGCCCTAGCAGCGCGCGCGCTCCCGGCGCCGCCATCCCTGCCCTCCCGCGATGCACCGCGGCCGCGGCCCAGCCAATCCCGTGTTCCCACAAGGCAGCGCGGGACGGCGCGTCCGGAAGGGCCAGGATGAACCAATCCCGTGCGGAGGGGGGGGGCGGAGGGCTCCGGTTAGAATTTAGGGGAGAGGAGAGAAATATCCAACTGGAAACCACAGCGATGGCCGCTATGGAGCACATAGACGGGGAGGAGAGACTTTAACTGACCCGGCGAAGAGGAATCAGGTGACTTTCCCTCGAGGCTCCCCCCCCGGGTGCTCATGGTGCTGGCGCCGCGGACGGGAACTCGTTGGGGTCAATTCAAGGCATGCAGGCGGTGAGGAACGCGGGGTCTCGGCTCCTGAGGTCATGGGCTTGGCAGCCCACGAGCAGGTAAGCGTGATCGCCCCTCCGAACCCGCGGCCACCTCCAGGGTACGCTCGTCCCGTGAGCCGCGGGGGTTCCAGTGGGCGGCGGGCCCGAGGACCTCCGCGAGCTGTCGGTCCCCGCAGGACAGTGACCGGGGTGCCGGCCGCCACCATCCACACGGGCGCCCAGCAGCTGCGGGACGCGGCGGCCAAGCCGAAGGTGGAGGAGAAGGCGGCGGCCCCGACTCCGGCGGCGACCCCGGCTCCGAGCAGCAGCAGTTTCAGGTGAGAGCCGCTTCGGTCCAGCCCTCCCGAGACCGGCACCACCCTCCAGAGCCTGGGAACCGGTAAATTCCCAGCTCTGTCCCTTGCCATCTGCGCCACTTCACGAAAGTTAGCCTCTAAGCCTCCGTTCTCTCGACTAAAAAATGGATAAAGTGCCGGGAGAGATTGCGAGAATCCAAGGAGATGAGACTTAGCACAAAGTGGATGCTTGGGAGCCTTTGATGAATGAGTGAGTGGATGTCGGAGGCTCACAGGAAGACCAGCTCTCACCCCCTGGGAGCACCGACTCCGCAGACGCACAGTGGGGCGAGAGGGGGGCGCTTCACTGTGGTGTTGATTATCCTACACTCTTCCGAGTTGGTGGTCTAAGATCTAGGGAGATTCTGTGCTCAGCCCTGGGGACTGGTACCTTGCTTCCCACCACTGCCACCACCTCTTGCGTGCTAGGTGTACTTCGCAGCCATGCAGCCGACATTTACTGAGACCTACTATGTGCCAAGCACGCCTACAGACACAAAACATGGCTCCTCCCCACAGCAGGGAGGACAGACCTGCAAGCACTTCACCAGAATCTGATGGGTAATAGACCGGAGGTCAGAGCCGGCTGCCGGGAAGTGTGAGAGAATGTGCGTCTCACTCCTGAGTTCATCAGGTGAGAATGAAGAGAGGGAAGAGTGGGGCTGACAGCTGCACCGAGTGGGAGTTCAGCTGGACAAGATGAGCGGGGTTGTTCCGGGCAAAGCTAACAGTGCATGTGTGTAAAGGCATGTGGTGTGAGAGAACATGGGATGTTCAGGTGTGTGCGATGGTAGATGAGGTCAGCAAGACAAGAAGGGATCAGAATGCCGCGGTGTAGTCTGTAACTGGGGCTTCTACACCGTCCTCACTGTAGACAGTGGGGGCCTCTAGAGGCGTTTAAGTCAGGATTCTGTTCTGGTCATTCGGCATTGCCAGGCGCCGTTCAAGGTGCTAGGGACACACTGGGGACCAAACACAGAAATCCCTGTCCCCACGGAACTTAAATGATAGTGGATGCGGGACAGCAAATGTAAGACATGGGAGTGTGACAGACGGCAGGAGTGTCTCTAAGTGTTTATAAGCAGTTAAGGCCAACATGGAGTGAGGCGTGAACACAGGAGGTGGAAGCCGCGAGGCCGCGGTGCAGTAGGCACACAGGGCTGCATGAGGTCACCGTCCGGACTGCAGCTTTCCCTCTGAGGAGACGGGAAGCCACTGGAGAGCTGTGAGAGGGTTGGCACAGTCATGCTTACGTGTTTGAAAGAGTCCCTTTGGCTGCTGTGTGGACACTGAACTGCAGGGAAGCAAGAAGCCTTCTAAGCAGTTAGAAGACGATTGAAATAATCCGGGTGAGAGAGGACCAGAGTGACAGCCGTGGGGGTTGAATGAGTGGTTGGAAATATTTAGAAAGTAGAACCAGAATGATTTATTAATGTAAGATGTGGGGGAAAAAAAGGAGAGGAATGGAGGAACACGCTCCAATTTGGGGCCTACACAACTAGGAAGATGGAGTTGTTAAGACGGGGAACACTACAGGAGCTTGGGATCGGGTGGCTCAGTGGGAGATGCTTCATTCACATCCAAGTGGAGATACGACGATGTCGGCTATTAGACATGGAGTTGGGGGACAGATCTGGGTCACACATGCATGTGGAACACGCACCAGAGATGATGATGAGACAACAAGATTAAGAGAGGAAGAGAAGCTCAAGAGAAGTCCAAGGACTGAACCCTCCAGCCCTCTGACATTTAGAGATTTGGCAGATGAGCAAGAATCAGCAAGAGAGACTCAGAAGAGAGATAGCGGGGGCAGCCGATCAATGATTCTCATCGTTGATGTTTGTGTCTCTCTCCTTCTCCTTTCCTCTGTGAAGTCAATAAAAATATATTTCGAGAGAGAGAAGTAGTAGGAAAAAACCTGGAGTTGTTTTTTTTTTTTATGTAATTCAAGGGCAAAGGTCAGTTATGTCAAATGCTGCTGATACGACAGGTTGACAGGCTGAAGCCCGACTTGCTCCTTGCATTTAACCGTGTAAGTTGGTCAGTGTCCTCGACTAGGGCATTTTGGCGGGGTGATGGAAGCTAAGGTCTGATTGGAGTGGGTTCAAGGAGAACAGAAGACGGGGAAAAACAGGCACGGTCAGTTCTCGAAGGGGGATCTGCTGTCAGGGTCACAGAGAAATGGCAGTAGCTCAAGGAGGCTTGAGGATCGAGAGGTCTTTGTTTGCTTTTCGGCTGGGGGAAGGCCGCCTCTTGTTGATGGGAGTGGTGCAGCAGCGGAGAGGGAAAAGACGATGAGGCCAGAGTGGAACCCTGCCGGGGAGACGGCCTTGAGAGTTCCCCACGCAAGCGGAGCATCACCCGGGGAGAGAATGCGGAGCTCGCGGGCACAGCTGGTCGGTGGTGGGAGCTGGAGGGAACTCTGATTGCTTCTATTTCTCCGTGAAGGCCGTCCGCTGTCGGGGAGGACACAGGTTTGAGGAGACAAAAGCAGGTATAAAAGTCACCCGGGAGCCTGGAGGGACAGCTGAGGGAGGACGTACTGTATGATTGCCAAGCAGGGCTGAGGGCCCACTTGATGTCAGAAGTCATTAAAATAAAGAATGGGACTTTTAGCAATGTCTGCAGACATTTTTTGATTGGCACTTGGGGGACATTAGGTAGTGGGTAGAGGTCGCAGGATGCAGGACAGCCACCCCCCAGCCATGAATTATCTTATTCAAAATGTCAGTGGTGCTGAGGCTAAGAAACCATGATATAGGGAGACCAGTCAGCATTGCTGTCTATATTTTTCCAGTCAACTGTGCACGCACAGGTGCAGAGTGGCTGGAGGATGGACTTAACCGGGGTTCGGGGTTTGCCAGGAGAGTGCCATGAAGTGCACAGGGGTTGGGGGTGGGGATCGAGGGTGTGCGCAGGGCAGAACAGAAAGCATCAGGGGTGTAAGGGAGAGTGAAAAGCTGGTAGGATGAGTGGGATTGAAGAGTTCCCAGTAGAGGAAGCCAGTGGGTGCGCCAGGAGGTGCTGGCCAGCATGTGATCCTAGGAACCGAGCTTGTGATAGGGTTGCAGGGACGGTCATGACAAGGGCTAGTTACCACGGGAGTAAGCAGCCAGGGTAGGATAGAGGACACAGGATCGCTGGAGAAAGGGAAGTCAAGAAACAGAAGCCCCGGGTTGGAAGGCTCTTTCTACAATCGTATATAATTATGACAGGAATAGTGGGCCATGAGCTAGTACCTCTGCATTTTTCTACATTTATCTTCATTTCTAACGTGTCTGTAGCCACAGTTAGGAAACAGGTTGAAGACCTTGAGGCAGGGCCTTTGGGGTGCAGAGCTTTGGAGATCCCAGCATCTGTCCCGTGTCAGGGCTGGATTGGCCCAGGGATCAGCAAGTTCTCATGCCTGAGGGACAGCAGCAGGAGTCAGCGTTCCTCGAGGACCCTCATCGGGGAGAGGCGGCTGATGTCCGTCTAAAGCGTGCAGAAGCGAGGCCGCGTGTGCTGGCCCCGGTCTGTGTCCATGCTGTGAGGGTGGCTATGAAGAGGCGGCAGTAGTGGGGTGAACCATTAGCGCGTCTGTACATTGGTCCTGGGAGGTTTAAAGGCCGATCTCATCCATGCCTTCAATTAAACGGCTCAAGTTCCAAGTCCTTCCTCCTTCACAAACCTTTCTGCATAAGGCAGTGCACTGGTACATTAAGACTTCGGTCAGCTTAATTTTTTTCACTTCCAAGTCCATAGGGGAAGTGATCAGTTGGGAAGCAGTGCTGTTTTAAACATTAATGTCATGTCAGCCTCATCCATGTGTGCAGGCTGATAAGCCAGGAACCTGCTGAGGTGCCCAATCATCTCTCAAGATCAGGCCTAGCAGGGAAGAACGCATGTGTAACTCCCGGATCACTGTGTTGTTTTGTTTTTTAAAACTATCTCTAGGGAAGCAGGTAGGGCTGAGGGGAGGACTGCTCTCAGATAAGCGTGTACGTCTGTTGAATTTCATGAGGGGAGCGGGTACAGACACAGACCTGATTTGCACGTGTAGGCAGGGGGCAACAGCGGGTTTACTCACATCTCAAGGGCTGGATGACAACTGAGTGTGTGTGAATAAAAGAAGCACAGCATGATGAGCAAAACTCTGAACAGAGGCAGGTCTCCCAGGCCCAACGCCTGGCTTCCCGGCAAACCCTCTGCCCCTGTTCCTATCTCAGTTTCTCCTTCTGAAAATGAAGAGTACTGACCTAGGACGGTCAGAGAACTGGCTGGGCTGAGACAGCAAAAGATCTTGAACTCATTGCAGTGTCTGAGCCAGTGTTCTCAGCCCTGGGTTCACCTGGGATTGACCCGGGGCATTGCAGAGAGAAGGTTCCCAGGCCTGCCCATCTCCCAGGCCTGCTGTGGAGAGAGAGAACCGATGGTCTAGGGTAGGGGTTGCAACTACACTCCATGGGCCAGATCTGGCCCGTTGCAATAAAGTTTTATTGGGACAGCCACACCCATTGACTTAATTACTGTTGTCTGTGGCCAGCCGTTTTTGCATTACAGTGCCGTAATTGCAGCAGAAACCTCATGGCCAGCGAAGCCTAAAATACTCTCTGGCCCTTTACAGAAAGAGTCTGCTGACCTCTATTCTAAGGGATACTGGATTTTTTATAGTAATGTTAAGTATTATTAACATTTTGTTGCCCTTTTTTTAAAGAGTCAAGATGCCATCTGCAGATGATGGAGTAATAGAGGTTTAACTATATCTTTAAGCTGCAGAAAGCGGATCCTACAAAGGATTGAAAGCACTGATCGGGTTACACTAGAAGGGACAAGACGGGTGGGAGGGTGGGTTGCATCTCTTCCCTCCCAGCAGAGCCAGTAGCTCCACGCGCCTAGTCAAAGAGGTGCTCACACAGGGCAGAGCACAGGACGGAGAGGGGATGTCGGGGCAGCCACCTCGGGCCGGTCGGGAGCTGCTGTTTTCATCGAGTTGGTCTGAACTGTTGGGTTATTTTTAACTCTCAGATGGATCTCTTTGATTTTAAAAAATGTAAGGACAGCTTTACATTGAACGTTCTCATTGCAGCATTTACCCTCCAGTTCCAGGCCAGAGGAGCCCCCTGAGGTGGGCGGGAAAGAAATTTGAGGAGATCCCCATCGCACACATTAAGGCGTCCTACAACAAGTGAGTGGCGAGGGGGGCACCTGAGCAGGTCGCGGTGGGTTCCTTTCCCCTCGGGGGGAGGGCACGGTGCCCTGGGCACCTGCGTGGGTGGGAGCCCCTTCCGCTTGGTGGTGCCTGCGCATGTGCTCCCCAGGCCCCCTCCTCTTTCTGGGAAACCAGCTTCTGTCTTTACGATGTTCACTCAGATTTCATGACAGTGTGAACTGGGTTGGGCATATCCTATCGCTGAGACTGGCTTTCCTACAAACGGGGGCAGGTCACGGTGCCAGCATGGTGGGTTCTGGTGGGGGCCCTCTTCAGGGTGGCAGATGGCCGGCTTCTCGCTATGCTCTCATGGTGGGAGGGGCAAGGGAGCGCTCTGGAGTCCCCTGTATAAGGGCACTAACCCCATTCATGAGGGCACCACCCTCACGACCTAATCGCCTCCTCAAGGCTCCGCCTCCAGACACCATACTATTCGGGGTTAGGAATTCAGCATGAATCTGGGGGACACAAACATTCAGTCCATAACAGAGCTCTCTTTATGTGAAGTTTGGGGATTGATTCTGACTCTCCTTGGCACCTCCTGTAAGAGTTCAAAAAGCACTTTACTGGTTAAGTTCAGAGGAAAAGTGGCTGATTTGCTTTCTCACTCGGGCTTGTAAGGACGTAGACTAGCGCTCTCTAAAGTGCCTGAACAGTCCATTTTACCTCCCGTGCCTCCCCTGCTCTCCTAGCACACAGATCCAGGTAGTCTCTGCTGCCAACCAGCCCCTTGCCCGCACCTCCTGCGGCACCGAGGGGTTCAAGAACGCCAAGAAGGGCACGGGCATCGCGGCACAGACAGCTGGCATAGCTGCCGCAGCGGTAAGTACATATGGGTGGGGATGAGTGACAGCAGCCCCTGGGACGCCGTGGTACGGTGAAAACCCTCGCACAGGACGCATCTGAGTGTGAACGTGGCAGACATTCCTAGATGCAGAGGGGCATTGTGCCGCTACTGGCATGTTTACTGACCATCTACTATACGCCAGACACTTGACACTCATTACCTGGTCTTCAAAAGTTGCCGGCACTGTCCATGCTTTGAGCCAGTTCACGGACAGAGTATGACTTGCCCAGAGCCACGTGGTCACTTTAGCTCCCTGGTGTGGTTCACAGGTATCTCCTGAAGGAAAACCCTGGCCTTCACAGCCCGCTCAATGCCCCAGACCATTGGCTGCTCTGCAGTAATGATCCTCGATGTGTGCTAATGCCCACCAAGGGGCAGGTTTTACCCTTGAAAGACACGTGTCAGTGCTGACAGTGGCTTCTGCGGGGCGGGTTCAGTGACATCTGCGTGTTTCTCGGGCTTTCCATCATGATGCCTTTATAATCAGTGAGGAGAAATGCTCCTTTCACTAAGGATGTAAAATCGTAAGAGGACCCTTGCTACTGGGCTGCAGCCCTGGGGTCTGAGGTCTGAGATTCTGCCTTCACCCACCCGAGGCACATCGGAGCGATGGTCCGACACTCCACTAGGTGGCAGTGCTGTCCCGGGCGACAGAGAGCGCAGCTGACTCGCAGTCTGTGACTCCAGTGCTGCGCTTCCCGATGTGTGGCCCGCACCGAGGCATCTGCCCTGTCTTCTGCCGCCTCCATATGGGGGTGCCTTCTCCCTGGAGCTCTTACCCTGTGGCCCCAGGGGCAGGAGCTAGAGATGTGGACGTAGCAGCTCCTGCTGGGCACTAACCACGTGTCACTCCTCTCCAGAAAGCCACAGCGAAGGGCGTGACCCACATCCGCGTGGTGGTGAAGGGCCTGGGGCCGGGGCGCTTGGTGAGTGAGTGATTCCCCACACAAGTGCACCAGCTTCTGTAGACGAGCGGGGCTGGAGAGCGGGGTGGGGAGAGTGAAGGGCCGTGTTGTGGATTTCTGTGAGGGCTTGAGATTTCTGTTGTATAATCTGCTGCGCTTCTGACAGCAAGCCCAGGCCACTTAGCGGAGTTCCTCAGACGGTCACTGAGCGCCTGCTGTGTGCCAGGTCGGGGAACAGAAAGGTGGTCCCTGGGCCCAACACAAATGGGCCTCTCAGGACAGACGAGTGGGTGCACGGGTAAAGCTTGTGCCCCAGGTGCTGGGAGCCCATCGGGTATGATCAGGAAAGCCCCCCAAAGAGGTGACAATTCTGACTTTTCAAGAATCACGTGGCATTGCCCGGGTGAGGGGGACACTGCAGGTGGAGGAAACTACTGGTGCAGAAGCGTGAGCCTGGGGTGTGTGCGGGTGCACTTAGGTGGTAGCGCGCAGGGGGAAGCACTGAAGACCTGGTTAAGGGGCTTGGCTGGGAGACCTTTGTGAGTAGGTATCAAAGCCAGGGAACCTCTCCACTCCCCCGCCTCCCTTCCTCCCTCCTCCCCCCACCTCGCTGCCCAGCCGGGCCTGGACACACTTCCAGCACTGAGCCATCCTCCTGTTCCTTGTGCTCCTCCCAGTCTGCCATCCAGGGCCTGACGATGGGGGGCCTGGAAGTGATCTCAATCACAGACAACACCCCCATCCCGCACAACGGCTGCCGCCCCAAGAAGGCTCGCAGGCTCTGACGGGAAGGAAGCTGCCCCTGAACCTGACCGCAAGGCCCACCTGCAGACCTGCAGCAAGCACCCGTCAGAGCTCCCTGCGGGGGGGCTGTTGGAGTGCTCAGCAGGAAGGGACGTCTCTGCCTCCTCACGTGGGGCCCACTTCTGACCGGAGACGCACGTGCCTAGCAGTGAGGCCATCTTCTCTCGGACACAAGGGGGGCTGTGGCCCAGACCCCACCAGCAAACGCTGCCCTGCCCAAAGCAATAAAAGATCTCTACCATCTGCAGTGACTGTGAGACTTTTGCTTCCAGATTGGCAAGCGGTAACCCCCACATGCTCCTAAGAAAGATCATTGAGATGAAACCCTCGTTTGGAGGGTTGAAATATAAACCAGACCCCACTCAGGGAGACCGGCCCCGCCACGGGGGCTGGCCGTGAAAGCAGTTCCTGTCTACCCGAAAGCCAGCCGCCGCCCCGCTGCCTCTGCCCTTCTTGGCAGCAGCCTGGGCCCCGAGAACACAGGGGGCCGTGTGCTCGCGCTTCCCACAGGCGGGGAAGAGGCAGAGCCTCGCTGCGGGCCCGAACGTTGGCATGAGCCACGTGTTGGCACAGCTCGTGTGGCACGCTCCTTGTTTCCTAGCAGCGGGTTCTGGATTACTCCTAAGTGCATCTGCAGCTTTGCTTCTGGCAGCTCAAAGCTGGTGGCACAGTCCTGGCTGCATAAGGGGAGCCTTCCCTCCCTCAC
>PVJC01055257.1:0-10271 GCA_004026665.1 Murina feae
CCATCCACCCACCCACCTGTCCATTGATCTATCCATCCACCCACACGTCCATCCATCCACCTGTCTATCCACATGTTCATCCACCTGTCCATCTACCCACCCACTCATCTACCCATCCACCCATCCATCCACCTACTCATCCATCCACCCATCCACCCACCCGCCCACCCATCAACCCATCCATTCATCCCTCCATCCATCCATTCATCAACCTACCCATCTACCCATTCATCCATCATCCATCCATCCATCCATCCATCCACCCACCTGTCTGTCCAGTCAGCCTCTGGGAGCACCTGCCCATGCCCCATTTCCTGCTGCCTGGTTATTCCCTAGGAGGCAAGCCTGTGTCCCAGGCCCTCCATGCTGTAGACGTGGCCCTCTGTCCCCTCAATGTCTGGTCACTTAAGAGTAGAAGAGACAGTCACTTAAGTTACCAGCTACAGACCCTGCTCCCATGGTCCTGCCCTACCTGCTGAGCCAAGAGACAGTGAGAGCAGACCGAAGCCAGGCATTCCCCGGATGCCTCCCAGGGCGCAGGCTGTCAGTGGGGACCGGAGGAAGTGGTTGTGACTGCGTGTCCCGACGCGCCTGGCTGGGCAGCCACCCCGCAGCTCCTGCAAGCTGCCGCCTGCCTGTAGCCTTCCTTCCTTCCTTCCTTCCTTCTGAGTTCCAAGCCTGAGCCGGCCCAGAGGGGCTGTCAGCCGCACCTCCCTCCCCACGGCTCCCATCTCCATCCTCCTCTTTTACGTCCAGCCTCTTCCCATGGAGGGAGCCAGGAGCCGCCAGCTACGGCCAGGGCCGCCCTCCCTGAGTTCTCACCAGCAACCCACCAGCTCCCGTCCTGGGCCTTTCCAGATCCTAAAGTTCCCGTCCAGGTCTGCTTCCCACCCCAGGCCTCTGGTGTCCCCATCATTCCCCCCAGACTCTCCTCTCCGCCTCCCGTTCACTCACGGGGTCTGTGCCCTGCGTTCCCACGGCCTAGTGGCCTCCTCCCGGCTCCTCTCCACCCTCCAAGGCCCCATTGAAATGCCACTTCCCCTGGGGAGAGATTTGGACTCAAGTCAGCAGGCAGCGGCGAGCCTGCAGGCTCCTGGGGGTGAGATGTCAGGGGTGAATGATGTGGGTCGGAGCAGGGTGAGGCCGTCAGAAACCCACCCCTCAACCTCCTGGCCCCTCACGGGGGGCGGGGGGGGAAGGGGCGCTGCACCTCCCTGCTGGGCCCACGTCCCCCCAGCACCAGACTCCTCTCCTGGGCTTCCCAGGCTGGGCCCACCCGGAGTCCGGAGGCCTCTCCTCCATCCTTGTGGCTTTCCCACGCCCTGAGGAAGTGATTCTCCGTGAACTTCAAGTGACCTGTGGCCTCTTAGCTTCAGACATCCCCTCTCTTCTCGGCTTTAAACACTTTCTCACCGGGGTGCTTCTCTGAGACGCCCAGCACCTTCCTTGTGCCCTACTCAGGCTCAGCTCCTCCATCTGCCCGTCCATCACATGCTGGGCAGGTTCCACATGGGCTTGGAAGGTCACGTCACGCCATTGCCTCCAGCCCAGGCCCTGGTCCCCCCCAGCAGGATGGTGGGCAGCCCCATCTCCTTCAGCCAGAGGAGCCAAGCCTGCACTGCGGTGGGCCATGTGGCCAGCGGAGGGCCGGTGGTCCCAGCGAGTCAGGCAGCAGCATCCACCCACCTGTCCCACCACCTGTCCCAGGGGCCCAGCATTGTAGCTGGAATGAGCAGACGCAGTCCTGTCTCCCCACGATCAGCAGCTCTGTTGGCACCATAAACCCAGAGACCAGATGCTGCCGCGGGAGCAGGGATACCCCTCCTGCCCCGTGTGCCCTGCCCCCCTCGCTCACTGGGCACCTGTGGGAGGCCCTGCCCGGGAGGTGATGGGAGGCCATCTGCCCCTGCAGCCGCCTCAGCATTTGGGGGTCAGGCTGAAGAGAAGCCTGGGCCCTGAATTGGGGTTGTTTCCATGCCTTTCCCCCTGCCCCGACCAGATCTGAGGGAGGGGACTCGTCCCCGGTTCGGTGGTGGGTCCCCCGCCCTTGGCACCCACACTCTGAAGGAGGAGGCAACCGTGAGGCAGCGAGCAGGAGCCTGGGGTCTGCACACCCGCCTGGTCTCAGCTCCACAGAACATTGGCTGACACACACGAGTGCCATGGAAAATGCAAAAACTGTAAACGCTCAGCAGGAATGGAAGGGGGAGGGGCTGCCGCCGGAAGCAGGACTTGGAACAGGGTCCGCATTTTTCTAAGAGGAGAAGAGCTTGTGAGGCAGAGCCTGGGGGCTCATTCCACAGGTGAGGGGGGGGCCTGGAACCAGGCCTTTCGAGGGAACAGAGGGAGCTCCAGAAGCCTTCTGGCCCTGGAGGGGATGCTTGGACCATCACTCACTCATTCATTCACTCACTCACTCACTCATTCACTCATTCATTCATTCATTCATCCACTCACTCACCCATTCACTCATCCATTCTTGCCACGGTTCCTGCATCTGGCATCATCAAATGAGTGATCAGACCCTTAAAACTGCAAAAAAACAAAACACACACAAAAAAACACAGCAGTTGGAACCATTTGTACGAAGTATTTTGGGTGAAGTATGTTCACAATTCCTAGACCTGTGACATGACCAGACATTTGTGATTTCTTAAGAGCTGGAGACGAGGTGCACCCCAGCCACTTAGCCTCGGAGAGCAGGGCACACCGAGCAGCCCCAGTGGGAGGGCCTGCCGAGCTCCCCCACGTCTGCCGCTGGCATTTCCTCTGGTCCCGGGTTCAACGAGTGGACAGTGGGTTCTCCGGCCCTGACGTCTGGGCTTGGCTGCACAGAGTGGCCGGGGAGGCTGAGTGGTGGGCTGAGACCCAGGGGTCTGATGCCAGGATAAGTGGCTGCTTGCCCACAGTGCCAAACGCACGCCAGAACTTCTGGTCCCCACAACAGCGCCGCGGCGGCCGCCGGGCACAGAGGCCTCAGGCGACGCGGAGCCCACCGCCCTGGGAAGGCCGCCTCCGAGGAGGGGCCCGTGTGGGGGCCACCGTCCTGCCGCAGAACCGCGGGGCACACATGAAACGGCGCATCAGGAATTTCCTTTTCTATTTTTACTGCGCAATTTACACTGGCAGAGGGCGTGTGGCTTGGACAGCTCTCTCCTCTCTGAGCCGCCTGGCTGCACATGAAGGGCCCGGAGCAAGTCACACGCAGCCGTCACGGCTCCCGAGATGCCCGCTGTCGCCCGCTCCTATTGCCCATTCCTATCGCCCTGGTTAACCATTAAGCAGGTGGGGGCGGGGCCGGCGATTTGTTGGGTCAGGAAGAGCTTTGGGGGACCCTGTCTGAGCCGAGCCTGGAGGCTGCGGGTGGTGGTGGGGGGGGGGACAGGTTGGAAGCGGGCTGCGGTCCTCCGGCCCCACCGGGGACATGTTGGGTGGAGGAGCAGGCCTGCCCTGCACCCTCCATGGTGGGACCCGGCCATCGTCCACCAAGGACACGTTCAGCCCCTCGGCCCCTCAGAGCGGGGAGCTAGGGTGACCGGGGGCAGCCCATCCTCCCAGACCCCAGGCTTCCTTCGTGTTTTGGTGAAACGTGCAGGTTCCTACGTGGGTTCCTCTAAGGGCGACACTGCCTGGGCGGGTCCTTGTGCCGTCGGCCGTTCCCACTCTGGAGAGGACGAGGGAGGTGGAGTCCAGGCTTTGGAAGGGGTCGCCCTTATGGGCCCGGGGGCTCCGCTTCCTGGGACACAACTTCTCAGGAGCTGGGCCTGTCCTGCAGGACGCACCCCCTGGATTCACTGGGATTGGATTCAGCAGCTCCCCCGCCCCCCGCCATTGCAGTTGCATCTCCTGCTATTTTGAAAAACAGAGCTGGGTAGTCCTGTCCCGGGACAAGGAAAGAGGGAAAGAACAGCCTCCGCTCTGGCCGAGGAGGGCGGTGCTCGCTCGCTGGGCGCCTTCCCGCGGTGCCTCTGCGGGAACAATGGTATCTGGGTCAGCCGCACGCCAGGGCTGCTCGGAGGGGCTGGCTGAGCCGAACGGCCGTGTCCACCACACGTGCATGTATGCATGCACACCTACATGTGCATACGCACGCGCACACATGCTTACCGGTGTCCAGAAGCACACATACATGCAATGCTCAGTACATGCATGCTCACACGCACATGCTCAGAACATACATACCCCACACATGCTCAGAACACATGCACACATGCAGAACATGCATGCTTGCATCGACACACCTGCCTGCAGCAGGTTCAGAAGCCCCCGCCTGCCAGGAGCTGACGGGCCAAGACGCCCCCAGGAACCGCAGTGGAGATGCTTTCCCTCGACTGATGCCGGGTCTCAGGAAGGAGGGTGACTGCTTGGGGTCAGGGCGAAGCAGGAACAGAGCCCAAATGAACCCAAACGGAGGCTCTCTGCCCAGCCCGTCCCCACCGACAGGGATGGACACGGATCCTGGACGTAACCCTCTGCCCTCCCGGGATGATCAGCGTGGCCCCTTGGCCCCGAGGGATGAGCTTGAGGCTCTGGACCATGGAAGTGGGCACCCCCAGGGCACGTGGGCTCCAGGCTGTCCAGGGCCTGGGAGCCAGTACCCTCAGCCGCGGCTGGAGCTCAGGTGGCCCCGCTGGTGGCCTTCGGGGAGGCATCCCGCCCCCTGCAAAACCGTGCTCAGGAAGCCAGTCCAAGGTTGCGCCCTCGGGATCCCCTTCCGTCCTGCGGCTCCCTGACCTCCGCCGGGTCTGGCACAGGGACCAGGGGCCTCGGCACAGCTGCCCAAGGACGTGGGGTCAGCGTGTGGCTCACACAGACTCAGCGCGTCATCACCCAGAGCCGGGACCCTGATTCCCCACGCCCTCCCTGCCTGCCCCCCATTCCAGCACTGCACCAGCCCCCGCGGCCAGCAGCTCCCCGAAGCCACGAAGCCACGGTGAGGATGGGGGAGGCCCTGCAGCCGTCCTGCCCTCTCCCTGGAGCCGGCGTTGCTCACAAAATGCTGTCTTTAAAACAAAGAGTCTGTTATAGTCTCCTGCGGGGTGGGCTGCCTGCAGGTGGGCCGGGAGGCACCGGCGCTGCCTTTATGACCCAGGTGACCTTGCCCGCCCCTCTGGCTCGCAGACCTGGCTCCTTATCTGTTTAATGGGAGCAAAACTCCCACCTGGCAGGGCGGTGTGGGCCAGAGGAGATAATGGCCATAAAGTGCCCGCAAGGGCTTGGCACGCAGCTGCGGCCTGAGCCGCCTTTGTGCTTGTTTGTGTAGGTGTCTTATCTCTGGGCCTGGAGTAAGCGGCGGGCTCATCCCTGGGGCTGGCCCACAGCTCCCGACCGCTGAGCGGGCCCGGGTCCGAGGGCCGTGCTCCCTTCCGCTGAGACTGGCACAGGGCGCGGGGCTGGGCTGCAGGAATGCCATCAATCTCCCAGGCCTGGGCCGTCTCCACCTCCGATGGGCCACCTGCAGCCTGGAGAGGTGCCCCGCGGGCCGGGCTGTCAGCACGGAGAGGCTGCGGTCCCCACAAGACCAGGCATGTGCCGAGAGCCACATCCGGAATCCGCAGGAGCAGCCTCGGCACAGCTGCGGCCCTGCCTCCTCTTGTCCAGGAATGTCCTGTCCCCTCTCCGGGAGGCGTCTGCTCACCAGGCCCATTCCCAGTGCATGTCCTCGCGGGGGCACATGGCTGAGGGCAGTGATGCTGTCCCCCACGTGCTTGCTGGGTGGACCCCAGTGTCTGCAGGGGGACCTCAGGGTCCTTAACGGGGTCCTCCCTGGGGTGCTCCCGGGGCTGAGTCCAGCCTCAGGGTTTGCAGGTGGGGGGATGCCTGTGCGTTTGGAAACACACCCCAACCAAGGAAAGCAGAACGGAGTCACGGGGGGGGGGGGGGCTGGGTGTGCTCCAGGGCCAGCAAGAACCGAACGGGAGCCGTGGGCATTTCCTCGGAGCCACAGGTGGGGACGCTGCCGAGAACGCAGCCTGGGGGACACTGGCGGCCCAGGCAGGAGGCGTGTGGGGCGCAGAGAGCATCTCTTCTTCCCACTCCGGGTGACTCCTGGGGGCTGGCATGGAGGACACCCAGCCCGCCTGCCAGACACTCGGAGAAAGTGGGCCACGAAGGGGAGTTCGCAAACTTCAGGAGAGGAGCAGACACTGGTGTCTGTGAGGTGGTGAGGGGGCGGCTGTGGCTTGTTTGGGTTTTGTCTCCTGGCCCCCAAGACCCGCTCATGATAAGCCATAATCATACAAACTGATCTGAACAAGTAACAATGAATAAGTCATAACTTATTGTGAGTTGAAATGGAAGAGAAATAATTCCTCTGAACGTAATTTCGGTAAAACGAAAAGAGTTCATTGAAAACTGTTTGATTCAAGGGTACACAGGTGACCCAGGATTAAGAGTTGGCGCTGGAAAGTCCTTTGTTGAACATAAACGCAAGTTTATAGTAAAACCTGTTGTATTTGCATGTCATTGGGGCCCACAAATCTTCACTCTCTCAATGTGCACACCCACACCATGCACACACCCACACCGTGCACACACCACACTGTGCACACACACACTGACATACCCACACCACACTGTGCACACCCACACCATGCACACACCCACACTGTGCACACACACACTGACATACCCACACCACACACACCACACTGTGCACACCCACACCATGCACACACCCACACCGTGCACACACCACACTGTGCACACCCACACCACACCCCCCCACACCATGCACATACACACTGTGCACACACACACATTGCACACACTGAACATATACACTATGCACACACGCTGAGCACATGCCCACCCTAAGCACGCACACACTGTGCACACACACACCATGTACACACAATGCACATACCCACATTGTGCACATACATACTGTGAATACACACACTGTGAACACGCACACTGTGCACACACACACGGTGTGCACACACACTGAGCACATGCCCTCACTGTGCACACACATATCCTGACCAGGCAGCTAAGCTCTGGCTCTCTAGCTGGAACCCGTCTTTCCTTCCTGGGAAGAGCCAGGCCTTTGGGGTCCGAGGGGTGGGAGAGCCCAGGCTCCAGCTCGCCACCTCTGATTTCAGTGCTTCTTTGGAATTGAACGGGGTTTCCAAATCCTTATTGATGTTTCCTCTGTGCCAGCCTGGTGAGCTGGTTTTTCCCTAGGAATCTGCTCACTTCATTTAGAATTACCATTTCATTATTGACGTGAAATGTAACCACATTATTATAGATTATGTAAGACCAGTGGCCTGGTGCACAGATTCGTGCACATTGACAAGCAATTAATGAGAAGAAAGATTCGTATGGTAATGACATTACTGAAAAAAATTTCATGTCAAAATAGTAGATATAATATAGTACAAAATTAAAACATGTGAGCAGTTGCTGCCAGTGAGAGTTTTATATGTATTGTGCATGTGTGAGTCAATGTTTATTTTTAAATTGCCAGTGAGCATCATATGTACCAGCCGGTCAGTCAGTCAGACTGTTGGATGGATGGTAGGTCGGTCACTTAGCCTTTTATATATATAGATAAACAGAGGCCCGGTGTACGAAATTCATGCACAGGTGCAGTCCCTAGGATCGGCCAGTGATCAAAGCATGAGTATCTGGCATGGAAGGGCAGGTCCCAGCTGACCTCTGGGCCCTGGGCAGCACCTGGGCCCCCACGCACCCCACTCTGCCTGAGTCACGGTGCCCGGATCCCCACGCGGAGATGTGATGAGCAGCGTGGCTGGACACCGCTGTCTGGGGTGCAGCGTGTGCCTCTGGGTCTGCCTAGCAATGCCACACGGAAGCTGGGCAGGCAGCGAGATCTCTTCCACCCAGCCTTGCAGACCCGCTCCTGTGCGAATTCACGGGGAGCCCAACCGGCCCTGCAGTCCTGGTGGCTGCGGCCCAGCTCACCAGGAAGAGGCCGTGCAGGTGTGGGGTGGGATCCTCGTGGGCGCCTGGCACTTGAGCCCAGGGGCGTCCTGGGGGAGAGTAGCAGGGGGAGTGAGAGTGAGCTCGTTGGATACCCCGCATTCTCACCACACCTCCACCCCCCAGGTAGCTGTGAGAGGTCTTAGCCCCACACCCAGGTGCTGCTGCAGGAGGTTGGTTGCTGCCACCCACCCCTAGTTCCCCGTTCCAACCTGAGTCCAGCCTCAATCAGGTGATCAGGGCCTGCCGGCCACTGGTCACCATCTGTGGGGCAATTGGTCAGGGTCGGGCCCCCTGCCCGGCTCCGTCAGTGCCTGGGAGCCCGGCAGTGCCCCATATCCTGCTGCCACTGCTGATCGCCATCTGTGGGGCATTCGGCCCCTGCTGCACCTGCCTTGGCCTGGCGCTACCCGCTCACCTGCTCCACCATCCTGCCACAGTCCCACTGGGGCCGGCAGTGCCTCTACTGCCGCCTGCTGCCAGTGCTGCATCGCCGACACCCGCCATGCTCCGCGCCACGCTCTGTGGTCAGCACACAGCATAGTGATGGGCTGAACTGCGGGTGGAACAACTGCCTGGGGGACTGTTTGTATATTAGGCTTTTATTATATAGGATAATGTCACTTAATTGGCATAGAGTATAAAAGCAATGGCTGTGCGGTACCTGGCACCAGTCGCCTGCTGGCTGCCCCAGGTCTCCCAGCACCCCCCCCACCACCACCACCACCACCTACCCAGGGCCTCTGAGTTGCTGCCTCAGGAGGTCACCCGCCCTTAGGATTCCAGGAAGTTTCCAAAGCGCTCACCTGCAGGGACGGAGTCAGGCTCCCTACCCCTGGGAGCAACCTCAGGAGGTTCTCTCTGCTCCCAGGGAGGGGAGGGGCCCAGCCAGCCCCCCTCTGAGGCCTGGTCTCTGGGCCTCGAGGCCTGACCTGGCACTCCTTCCACCTGCTGTGGCCTCAGGTGCGGGCTGTGCTCTTTGCTAGGGGCTGGGCACCTGGGTTCCCTCTGCAACTGGAAAGACCCCTTTGGGCTGTCCAGCTCTGTCAGGGAGCCAGTGAGCAAGGCTTCTCCCAGGGGGAGGGGGTTGGGGCATCTCCTACGCGCCCATGGGGAAGGCGGGCCTCTCAGTATCAGGTCGGGTCCTGGGGGATGCTCTCCCAGGCGGAGGAGCTGTCTCCATCCTCCCTCATCCGTCATCATCGTCCGTCCGTCTGTCCGTCATCCGTCCGCCCTTCCATCGCCCGTCCGTCGCGAGAGATCCAGAGCTCTCCCACCTGCCGGTGAGGGCCCACTGCCTGTCACTGTCCACAGTGCGGTCATCGAGTAACTGTCTCTTGCTTGACGAGGCTCTGGAGGGTGAGGCAGGGTCTCTCTGGGCCCCTGGGGCCAGTCCTGGGGCCAGAGTCACCCAGTGAGGGTCCAGGGAAGCCTGACCCTGGCCTGTTCCGGGCCTGGGCCCACGAGGCGTGATTAATGCCGCCCCAGCTCCTTTTTTTCTCCTGGGGGGACGGTGCAGGGGTGCGGACGCAGGCGCTGTGGGGGCGCAGCACCCTCCTCCCCTCCGGGCCCCGGGCGAATGCTTCTTATCGCTCCCAGGCCTCTCTGGTTCCAGCCTCTGTTTGCTCTGACATTAGTGGGTTTATCTCCTGCTCTTGGTGAGTCAATAAAACCTCAGAACCTGGGGGGGTCTCTCTGGGGTTTGGGACCCTCGGGGGCAACTGGGGGGACTTGCTCCTCCCCGTGGGCTCAGGCTCCCTGGTTCTGCCGCGTCACCTAAGGGTGCAGGTGCCTGAGGCGGGAGGTAGCTCCACCCATAGGGTTTCAGATGGGGGGGGGCGTGAAGACCCTCACAGCACAGCCAGGCCCTGCTGGTCCCGGGCCCTCGCTGCCGGATGCCCTGTGCTTGCTACTGGGCCTTGGATCACAACGCTGCTTTTTTTTTCCCATAAAGAATTTTCTGGAAAGCCCCCCCTCCTTTCCTTCTTGGGGGCGCCTCTGCGCACGGACCTGTGCAGCGTGCGAGTGCCGAGGTTTGGGAGCGGCCGCTGAAGTCCAAGGACCCGAGGCTGAGCTCCGGGCCAGTGGAGGCGGCGCCTGGCCGGGGCCAGAGCCCTGCGGGACCCGGCAGGTGTCGCAGAGCGCGATTAGGCGCCTCGTGGGGCTGGAAACCTAAATATTGATAGAAGTCGGGACTTCAGTGACCAGCCACCGATGTGATGTCACCGGCACCTGCTTCAGGCCGAGCCGAGGGCACGTGACTGTCTCCACACTGGCACGGCGAGCGGGGCTCCCGAGGCCCCGGGACAAGGGCAGGCTCGGCC
>PVJC01055258.1:0-10259 GCA_004026665.1 Murina feae
TTTGGTTTTTAGTCAGTGGGAGATAGGAATCATTGGATAGCTTTGATCAGAGAAGTGTCATGATTTGACTTGCATGCTAACAGGACAGCTCTGGCTACTGTGTTGAAAATAGCTTAAAGGAATAAATTAGGAATTGAGAGACCAGTTAGGAGGTTACAAAAATAAGCACCTGGGAGCAGTGAAACATTGCCCTATCAATGTAAGTTGGAGAAAATATGATTGTTAATGGGTGGATCCAATAGAGAAATTAGGAAGAATGTCAGACTTGTTGAAATGATATAATGCTGGTGTTGGGTCAGGTTGGATTTTTAAGTACAGATATTGCTTTCAAGTGGATTTATTAATCTAGATTTAGAAGTCACTTGTGCCCAGAGCTTATTAGTTAGTACGTAAATTATTTGGAAAATGTACTTAGTAAAAAACAAAAAACAAAAGCAAAAGAAAAACCTTGAACTCTTCAAGGCATAAAAAGGGAGCATTAGGCATAACTAAGAATAACTGTCTTTAAGTCATTTGAAAACTGTCAGGAGACAAATCAGATATTTTCTTCTGCTAATCCTCTCTCCCTGACAAACAATCTGGCACTGGACTCAGCCTAGGTCAGGGGAGTCAGAGCATTACTGAGAGGTTTACTAGTAGATGCAAATACAAATGAGAGCAGGATATGAGAGAGACTGCATATAAAAGTGAATATCAGGTCCAACAGATTCTAATTACCAAAAAGATTTGAAGCAAAAAGTGAGAAGCAAGCATGCCAGAAGTAATTCACCTCCCATTTAGTAGCCAGACTCGGTGACTTATCTGCTCTTGGGCTCTCTGTGACTTGGGCAGGAATGTGTGTTAGAAGGTTAAAAGTCATAGCCAGTAGTAGTAAGCCTAGAGAAAAGTATAAAATCAAAAATATCTGGGTTATTATAAAAGTTTAGTGTCTACCAGGAAACAGTGTTTTCAAAAATTGAGTGTGTTGCTTTGAGAAGCATTAAAAATTACAATTAAGCTAAAATGTAGGGCCCATGTCAAGAGAAATTTTTTTAGGTGGAAATTCAGATAGGGGTAAGGAACTAGAGTTCATGATCTCCATATTATTCTTCAATTCTAACAATATGTGACTATGAGATTGGTACTTATTATTTTTAACACAAAGCTTACCTGTGATAGCTGCTGCTTGGTATGATTCTCCCTCTATTTATTAGTCTATTTATAACTTCTAATTGTCTTAGGAGAAACCAAAAAATCAAAGCTCATTCATTGGGTACCCCCCATGCAGAGAACTTCATGGAGACATCAGCATTCTTTATTTCAGCCTGACTTTTTAGGAACAAAGTAGACTTAAAAAATGTGATCCTCAGGATAATCTTGGAATTCACTCAATCAATTTATGTATTAATATAGAACTTGAATTTACTTAGCCCAGGTATGAAGAATCCTTTTGAATGAAGTTTCCATTGATTGAAAATATGGATCTTGTCAGAAAGAATAACTTTCTCCAGGAAACATGTCCTATGATACTATTTCAGACAGGCTTGTCAGGACCCTTAGAGAATTGTGGAAATTGAGAATGGCAATACCCTACCCGAGGCAATCTGGGAAATAATTAATAAGCTATATATCACTCATTCATTTATTGCTAAATAGCCTGAATCACTTTATTTCTGCTGACAAAATATCTTAAAAACAACCACTGGGATATGTGGAGTTTGGAAATTATCTCTAGAGAGCTACTTTTTTTCTCTAATAGTTGAACAAAAATACTCATTAAATATGTCTTTAAAGAGCTATGGAATGCATGGTTATGTGTGGCCCAAGGTTTCTGGTGGTTAAGGCCTGGCCCCTTCACTCCAGGAATTGCTATTTTGTAGAAAAGGTAAAAGTACCTAATAATTTTAATACAAAGCATAATATGCTATGTGTCATATGAGTGACTTACAGTGTTATGAGCAGTCTGATATGCCTGTCACCTGCATCAGAATAACCTAGACACCTGTCAGAATGGCTGCCATCAACAAGTCAACAAATGACAAGTGCTGGTGAGGATGTGCAGAAAAGGGAATTATAGTACACTGCTGGTGAGAAGGCGGACTGGTGCAGCCACTATGGAAAACAACATGGAGTTTCCTCAAAAACTTAAAAATGGAACTGCCGTTTGGTCCAGTGATCCATCCCACTTCTAGGAGCATATCCTAAGAAACTTGAAATACCAATCAGAAAGGATATATGCATCCCTATGTTCATAGCAGCACAATTTACAATAGCCAAGGTCTGGAAACAGCCCAAGTTCCCATCAGTAGATGAGTGGATAAAAAAGTTATATCATGGAATACTATGAAGTAGTAAAAAAGAAGGATACCTTACCCATAGCGACAGAATGGAGGGAACTGGAGAGTATTATGCTAAGAGAAATAAGCCAATCAGAGAAAGATAAGTATCACATGATATCACTCATGTGTGGAATCTAATGAACAAAATAAACTGATGAACAAAATAGATCCAGAGACATAAAACCAAAAACTCTGACCCCCCAAAGTATTATATACGTGCTACCATACTTTTAATATTGGAGGAAGATCACTTCCAATTTTTCTGAATCCAGTGAAGTTCACTAATCTAGATAGTGGTTCTCAATCTTGGCATCACAATGGAGTTGGCTGGAAAGTTTTACTGATACTTGATGTTCATGTCTCACCCCCAGAGTCTGCTACTGTTCCAGACTGCAGCCTGGGCTTTGGGATTGCACAGCCAAACACAGCAGATGATCTATTCCAAATGTCAGAGCCTATTTGTTAAGTTACTCATGATCTCAGACAGCTTCTGCTCCATCCACTAGCCATAGTGATCTACTTGCAGACTCCAAAATGATGATGATGATGATGATCAAAATCATAGTGACAGGCAACATTTGTTTTGTTACCATTGATTTTGTTATTGTGTGCCAAGTATTACTTTGTTTAATCCTCATGAAAAACCTATGAGAAAAAATGCTGTTTTTATTCCTATGTTACACTTGGGAAACCAAGTTAAAATGACTTTCCTAAGGCCATGATGCTAGTAAATGACAAAGTTGGATTTTGTACCCAAGGAGTATGGGTCTATAGTCCATGTTTTTAATACAATGTTGCTCACACATGTGCACCTCTGCTATCCTTCTCTGAACTACGTCATATGAACTGTCATAAGAATTTACACTTCCTTGGGAAATCTTCCTCCAACTTCTTATATGATAAACTAGGGGGCTGGTGCACAAAATTCGTGCACTGGGGGTTGGGGTGTGGTTCCTCAGCCCAGCCTGCCCCCTCTCACATACTGGGAGCCCTCAGGGGGTATCCTACTGACAGGTTAGGCCCGCTCCTTGGTCCCCTTGGGGAGCAGGCCTAAGCTGCAGTCTGGCCTCCCTTGGTGGGAGGCGACCAAGCTAATCAGGGAAGCCACCAGCCCATCTCCCCGCTGCTGCAGCCACTGCCAGTCACTATAGCCACCAAGGTGTTTTCATCAACACGGACTCCAGTCCCTTCACCAAGAAAAAATGACAACTTTTTTAGGCATTTTCAAGATGTGTCTTTCATAGGATATGACATTTCTTTCTTTCTTTTTTTTTTTAATCCTCACCTGAGGATATGTTTCCATTGATTTTTAGAGAATGTGGAAGAGAAGAGAAAAACAGAGAGAAACATCAAAGTGAGAGGAACACTTTGATTGGTTGCCTCCTGCATATGCCCTGACCTGGGCCCTGGCCAGGGAGGAGTCTCCAACCTAGGTACATGCCCTTGGTCACAATTGAACCCAGACCCTGTAGTCAGCAGACTGAGGCATTATGCACTTAGCCAAACCTGCTAGGGCAAGATATGACATTTCTTAGTATTCCAGCAGTGGACCTTCATAATTTTTCTCCAGGAGTGTGGTGGAAAAACCCTAGATCATCTTTAGGGATTCTTATTACCCAAGTTACTAAGAATATTACCAGTGGCATATAGGGAGCTTAGCCAATGAGTGGTCAGAAAAGGTGTTTCCTCTGTAGTTCACTCCAATCACCGGCTCCACCCCTGCCCTTACAACCCAGCTCCACCCCTACCCAGGCCTGTAAGCTCTGGCCAAGGCTGTAGGCCTGGACAGAAGACCCCCAAGCCCCTCCGATCACCAGCTTCACAGAGTCCAGGCCTCTGCGATTACCTGCTCTGGTCCTGCCCCCTTCCATCGCTGGCTCTGCCCCTACCCCATTGGCAGTCTGTGGCCAAGGCTGCAGGCCTGGGCAGAGGACCCCCAGACCCCTTCATTGCTGGCTCCACCTATTCCCAGACCCCTGTGATTGCAGGCTCCACCCATGCCCCTCTGATAACCAGCTCTGCCCTTGCCCAGGTCCTGAGATCACCAGTTCCACCCCTGCCCCACTGCAGCCTCTGGCCAAGGCTGCAGGCCTGGGCAGGGGATCACTGCACCCCTGCTTTTCCAGCTCCACTTGTGTCCAGACCCCTACAATCTCTGGCCTTGACCCTGCCCAGGTCTGAGGCCTCTGACCCAGGCCTTATACCTGGGTAGGTTACCCTTATACTCCTCCGATCACCGGATCTGCCCTTGCTCATGCCTGAGGCCTCTGGCCTGGGCAGGGGACCCCCAGCCCCCTCTGATCACCTGTTCTGCCCCTCGGCCCCCTTCCTCCCCGCCACCTGCATGACTAACAGGCCTGACCGCTTCAGTGGTGGGGCTGAGCTGAAATGGGCACCACCATCTTGTGGCTATGGGGGCAGCCATCTTTGTGATGGAGTGATGCCTAATTTGCATATTACTCTTTTATTAGATAAGATGTAGCTATGGGTGCCTCCATCTTGTGGCCTTGGGGGTGGCCATCTTTGTGATGGAGTGACGCCTAGTTTGCATATTACTCTTTTATTAGATATAATGTTTACCATATACAATTCACAAGTCAAGTGTCAGCTTCTATAAGATCTTTTTTCCTACCTCCCTGCCCTGAGAACTGATACTTCTATTGTAGCAGTGGCAATAGACTTTTTCTTTCTAACTTTTTCTCTGTCCACACTAGTGTGTAAGCTCCTTCAGGGAATAGGGTGTCCTGTAAGTGTTTTTGTAGTTGCCTTAACAATGTCTGCAATATAATAGCTATTCAGTAATTCTTGACAAGTGAGTGAGTAAATGGAGGATATATACTGAATGTATGGGAAAGCAAAGGTGTCTTTTGGTTTCATATAAATTAATTGAATTGATTAAGAGGCAAAGCCAAAAATATGTTAAGAGCTATTATAAAGCTGCTTACTGAATCTGGAATTTATTTTAAGATTGTGAAGCCTTATTGAAGATTTTAAGTAAGGAAGTCATGTGACCCATCTTATTTCTACCAAGAGGGCTTAAGTAAACCCAGAGAGACCACCTGAGAATACTATAAACAAGGCTTAACATCTCAAATCACCCTAGATAGAGTTTTGGGGTATGTTCTTTTTTCTTTTTTTAGCCTGAATATAATTTTTTTGTCTATTCAGGGAGGCCTACCTTCATCTAACCAAAGACACACTGGAGGTAGGGGATAGAAGTGAATAAAATATGCAATGAAGGAATGAGGCTAAGCCTATACTCAAGAGGTGTGGTAAGGCCATGAAGTGTAAACTTAGTTGCAAGGGCAGCAGTCAGGAAAGTAGGACATAATTTGCAGGAGAAATAAGAGTAATTCAAGACGGAAGCTATGAAAACTGTCCAGGAAAAAGGTCTACTTTATCTGATGCTGGATGAATGGTAAGGGGGAGAGCTTGGAGGTTTAAGGCACCCAGAATTCCTGGTAACAATGAAAGGAGTATTTTCTGAAGGGGAGCCTGGCAGTCATACAACATTGTATTAGTTTCAGTTGTACAACATAGTGATTATCCATATAACTACAGAGTGATCACCCTAGTAAGTCAAGTACCCATCTGACACCATACATAGTTATTACAATATTATTGACTATATTCCCTATGCTGTATTTTATATCTTTGTAACTGTTCCTTTTGGGCATCTTAATACCTTCCCCCTTTTCACCTAATCCTCCAACTCCCATCCCTTCTTGCTCTTTTGTTTGCACTACAATGGTAGAGATGAGAGTTGCAACAGAAGCACATATGGCCCACAAAGCACAACATATCTGTCTCTCGAAAGAAAAAGTTTGGTGAGACTGGAAAACTTAAAAGCAGAGACCAGTTATGAAATTTATATAGGGTATTACAGTAGCCCCCGAGTGACGTAATGAAGGTATTTGGTTATGCAGCCTCTTTTAAGTTAAATCTGTCGAAATTAATATCACCTCAGGGAGTAAATGGTAAGTATGGATGTAGGGCACCAGAAGAGTTAGGAGTGGAGCGTTATGATAAGAGTAGGAATTCTGTATAGCGTACAGACGTGTGGGTAAGTGCCGTTTGGAGATGGACTAGACTAGGAAGCAAAATCTGAGCAGAGCTTCAGGACCAGGAATAAGTGGATGCTTTGGGCTGGTTACGTGTGCCAGTACTAAGGGAGAACCAATGTGTAAGCCAGAATTGGACTTCAAAAAAAAAGGAGTGGGTAAGGGTTAGTTTCTTTACCACAGTAGGCACTTAATAAATATTACTAAATTGATTGAAACTGAAACTGTTGGGGCAGTTAAGTGGTGTCATTATCCAGGGAAACCATGGAACCAAGAGAGAAAGCTGTGCAAGAGTGAACACATCCCAAGCAGCCTGGGCTCAGGGGACCAGCGGAGTCAGACTTAATGCTGAGCTGTTTTTCCCTGCACAATTTACATTTGTGCATCTCCACATGTTATTTTATGTAGACCCTTTACACTAATCCGCCAATGTAGGTTAGCTAGACATTATACCTTCCTTTGCACATTTGTCACAATAGAGAATCATGAGTATCTCTCCAGGGGCAGATTTAGATTTACCATGTAGCTAACACAGATTAATTTTCAGGGTCCTTCATTCTCATGGGTCCCTTTCTAGGCCCTGGTGTCTTTATCATAAAGGACACCTCAAATGATATAATTTCAGGGCCAATAAAACCTTGATCTGTCCTTGCATTTCACCTAACCCATATGGAATTGGTTGGGGCTGGAACTTCAAATCCAGTGTTCTTTTCATTACACCTTGCTGGCCACTGGCTACCTTTTCTAACTTTCATGGTTAGGTGCAATTAGTTCCTGTGGGGCTCGCCCTACTCATGAGATGAAGACATTCTAAGCAACCAGCAGATGGGGGGAAAGCATGTAGACAGGAAGGCAGCACTTTCTGACATAACTACTTGACAGCCAAAATCAGATTAACTAAACTATCTGAATACTAAAAAGAGACACTGCATCAAGGCCTACAAATTTAATATTGAATGGCTAAACTAGGTTTTCCTCTGTTATTCCCAAACATGTCATTGTTGTGAGGCTACTGAAAATAAATATTAGTATAGAGAAAAGAATGTTTTGTTGCCCTAACCGGTTTGGCTCAGTGGATAGAGTATTGACCTGTGAAGTGAAAGGTTCCAGGTTCGATTCTGGTCAAGGACATATACCTTGGTTGCGGGCACATCCCCAGTAAGGGGTGTGCAGGAGGCAGCTGATTGATGTTTCTCTCTCATCGATGTTTCTGACTCTCTATCCCTCTCCCTTCCTCTCTGTAAAAATCAATAAAATATATTTTTTGAAGAAAGAATGTTTTGTTTAGCTTACAAAAAAGCAGCATTTGTATTCCATTTTCATTTATTTTTCATTTAAAACAATAAATGCATCATTACAGAATGCTGTAAAATATGACAAAATAATCTTTAAATAGACTTAAGTAAAGAGAAGAATAAAAATGTTCATTGTACAAGTAGTTATGTCATTATGTATCAAAAATGAGGGGGGGGAAGGGCAAGGGGAAAAAATGGAGATCTATCTATCATCTGTTGTAATACTTATCTATCACTTGTTGTAATACTTTAAGCAATGAAATAAAAAAAAATGAGAACAGAATGTTTACATCTTATTTTGAAAAACATCTTGAATGTAACAATTATCAACAGTATGAAAAACATATTCTAATTAATACTTCCAAAAGGTATTGTTCTTAGAGAAAATGAACTCCTTTTCTTATAATCTTATTTAGCTTATTTTATATGACAAATTTTCATTTTAGTTTCTTTGTGATTTGTTCAAGACAGATATTTTAGCCTCCATAAGAATTTATTCACATGTGTCTGTGTGATTTGTTGTGTTTTTAAATTCTCAGCTTTTATTGTTACTAAGTAGTTATTGTGGGTACTTTTCCTTTTCTTTTTTTTTTCTTTTTTAAATTTTTTAATAAAGCTTTTCAAGGATAATGAGACCTTTACCTCCTCGTCCTATTGACTTTCCACCATTTTTTCACTTTCATTATTTTTTTAAATCTCCTTTTAGGGAAATAATAAGGCTGATTCTGTTTTTGAAAAACTGAACCTAAATCATGTATACATACATGATTAAGTAGTTAAATGGGAAATAGGCCAACAAAATGTTTCCTCCTACAAAATGTTGCAGAAAAATTCTTAAAAAGCACCAAACCAGAGACACACTCTGGGGTAACCATCAGAATGCCTGGATTGCTTATTAGAAATACAAGTTCCACCCTGGCTTGTGTTTCTCAGTGGCTATACCATCATCCTGTGTACCAAAGGGTCCCAGTTAGGGCACATACCTAAGTTGTGGGTCTAGGTGTATGCAGCAGGCAACCGATAGCTGTTTCCCTGTCATATCTCTGTCTCTCTGTCTCTGTCTCTGTCTCTCTCTCCCCCCACTCCCTCTTTCCTCCCTTACTTTCTCTCTAAAATCAAGAAAAACACATATATCCTCTCCTAAGTTGAGGATTAAAACAAAAAACAAATTCCTGTGTGTTAGCCCAGATCTACTGAACCTGAACCTCTGAGGATGTAGCCTGGGGATATTCATCTACACTAATAAAAGAGAAAGATGCAAGTTAACCATACCTTCATGATGCCCACCAGCCAATCAGGAGTGAGTATGCAAATTAACCCAACAAAGATGGCAAGTTAATTTGCATATGCAGGCGCCAAGTGGCCAGGGGCAGGGCGGGACACAGGCATTCAGCCCTGCCCCAGCTACTCCGGGCCTCTGGATAGCATTTGGAAAGGCGGCTCCGGGCTGGAATGAAGGCGGAAAGGCAGCCCTGGCCTGAGTGAAGGCAGTGCTGGCAGCCAGGGAAGGAAGGCTCATTCTTGCAAAAACCTTCGTGCATCAAGCCTCTAGTTTTAAACAAATTTCCCAAGTGATTCTTCTTCACGTTAGAGTTTTCACAGTAAGAAGTTTTAGAACTTAATTCCCATGACTGTTGCAAATGTATTTATGATATAGTTGTTAAGAATAAAAGGATATTCTTCATCCACAGAGAGAACTTGGGGAATCTTAGCTTAAAAACCTTTACTAATTAAGAATTACGGGTAGAAATGGTTTGTTTATAGAAGGATTTTTGCCTGGATCATTAATTTTTAGAATGGTTTATAATCTTTCAGGAATTAGATTCATCTGGAAACACACAGGGTTTGGTGACTAACACTAACCGGAACAGCTGAGTGCTTGAATATGGTAAGGGACATTAAGAAAAAAGAATGAGTTATTAGATAAAATGTAATGTTGGGGAAAAACTGTCCTCCAGGCATCTATTTCCTTATAAAACACTTGAAAATGATTTTTTAGTAACAAATCATATATGCAGTTTTTAAGATGATAATTATGGTAAATAGCATTCTCATATTTCTCCTTTAGGGCTCCTTTTATTGCTTTATTTTTAAATAAAAATAATATATTCCCTAAGGGAGGACAATAATAACAATTGTAGTATTTAAAAATATAGTAAAGGTTAGGAATAGAGCACCCTAGAAAAGTCAGTTTTCCATTTTTCGAAAATTTTGATATGACATAATAAAATATGGTAGTTCAATTTAACTTCCTGTGCAATATAAAGTTTATTCTGACAGTATAATTTTCCTAGTATTATTACTTTCTTCTACCAAAGACATTTAATACTAGGGGCCCGGTGCACAAAAATTTGTGCACTCGGGGTGGAGGGAGTCCCTCAGCCCGGCCTGTGCCCTCTCACAGTCTAGGACCCCTCAGTGGATGTCCTATGATGGCCCCAGTCTGCCAGGCGCCTTGTGTGTGTATGTGTGTGTGTGTGTCACCACTAGAGACCTGCCCCCAGCCCCATCTGAGGCTCGGAGCAGTCCTCCTGTGTGTGTCTACCTGCTGGGGGCCTGTCCCCAGGCACACCATCAAGGCTTGG